>JADNYJ010000064.1:0-201926 GCA_015501075.1 Gymnopilus junonius | reverse complement strand
TCACTTACTGCACTGTACGCCGCCAGAAGAGAGGCTCGGTATACAGGAGTCGGTGGCAGCGGGGACGCTCCTTCAAACCACTTGTGAGTCTTTTCCGCGTCCTCATCTCCTTGCATATTGTTTGACCCTCTCGTACACCCATTGCAGGTCCATGGCGAACTTGTACACGTAGATCTCGGCTGGAAATAGTCGAGACCGCTGTCCACAGCCGAAATGAATTGGCAAAGGAAAGGTGAGTACGTGGGCGATGATCTGAGGCGACTCACTACTCACCACGTCCTACCCGACTTCAGCATGCCCCTTCACACCATCAGAAGAGACACACTACCGACAGGAGTCGGTGGTGGAGTGCAAACCCCTTCAAACCGCCTGTAGATTTCTCCCGCATCCTCAGCCCCTCCTGTGCCGACCATACTCCTTATATATACACTGAAGCCTGTAGTCGACTCGGAATGCGTATATCTTGACAATCTGCTGGCGAAGCCCTTGGGGACTAGATGACGGATGGAAAGTGGTTCTGGGGCGGCAAGGTGAGGTGGGAGGTGGAGGAAAATGATGAGCTAGAGAGACAGGATCAGTGAGTGAATAAGGCAACCTGAGATTGACAGACACTTACCACATCCGTACCAGCTGCGCAGAGATGGAGGAATGGCGCAGGAAGAGGACTGGAGCACAGGAGTCGGTTGCGTGCATGCCCTCCTAACCCCCTCTGAGTTCCTCGTGCATCCTAAGCACATCCTGTGCAGATGTACTCCCTATATCCCCACTCCAGGCCTTAGTCGAGTCGGAACGTGTGGTTCTCGACTACAGGAAGTAGTCGTGATTGTTGCCTCTGCACTTGACGACTGGGTAACGACTGGAAGGCGGCACCGTGACATTGAGATGAAGAGAGAGGTGATGGGTGACGGAAGAGAGATAAGCTGACGAAAGACAGGTAAGTAAGTGAGTCAGAAATGATGATTTCTACCGTGACTTACCACCAGATCATCCAGCATAGGGAAACGACAGGAGTCGGCGGCCTGCACACCCCTCCAACCCGCCTATACCTCCATTCCTCGTCATCAGCTCCTCTCTGCATATCTCAACCCTCCATTTCCCCATCGCAGGTCATTGGCAACTCGGAACATAGAGATCTCGACACTACATGAAGTAGTCACGATCGCTGCTTGTGCTCTTGAGGGCTGGGTGTCGCATGGAAGACGGTATGGCGACAAATCACCGAAGGTGCTGGAAGGGTTTTGTTGAGGGTGATCTGCCCACCAACGCATGCAGAATGTCTTGACGCGATGCTGAAGGTGTCGAGGATGTCGTGGCGAACGGTGGAGTCGCCCTGAATGGTTGCATTGAGGATGAGAAGGAGAAGGGAGTAAATGAGAAAAAACTTACCTCGATGCATAGAATCCTATAGAAGACGCGATTTGGAGTACACTGCAATATTAAAAGACACACCCTTTACAAACTCATTAAGGCGCCGATTGTGCCGGATTCCCTCCAGCCATAACCATTGAGGCACGCAACTACACCGCAGGTGATGAGCTGAAGGCGACAAAGTAGATGAGGATGATGTAACCCCAGATAATGCCGGTGTTGAGCAAACTCAGATTAGTGTTCAGATGCGACACGACGAAGTACTACAGTTTGATATGATCCAATATAATTCATCAAGTATACCCTTTCTAGAAATGGCATACCAAGTCAGTGAACAATATTTCATCTCAACAGCCACGTGTCAATTTCGAGGCTGACAAGGTGAGAGTAAGGGTAGGCTGGCTTGCCATAGGGAAAATGGCGACTATCAGTATCATGGCCACATCACAGAGTAAGAAAGGAACCCGCGAAAAAAGCATGAAGAGAAAGAGAAAAAGATGAAGAAAGGATGAAGAGAAGAAAAGGAGCAAAAAACACAAGAGAAAAATGTGAAGGAAAAGCTGGCTGATGGAGCTTAATGCTGCAATGTTTGTATTCGTTTACCAACTTCATCAACCATTACCACCACTACCACTACACCCTCTGCTTACACACAAGCTATCCTTACTATGCAACCCTCTGTGAATGCTCTGATATCAACCATCATAGTACTGGTTGTCTTTGGTGAGCCTTCAAACAATCTTGGGTACTAAAATCTTACAGAATCCTGTAGTTGCCTTAGCTGTAGTTTTAGGGCTTTACTACTACAGCCCAGCTAGAAGAACTAGGATGGAGGAGGAGGATATGGAGGGGATAGAGCTTGAGGCAGGAGGAGGAGGAGCAGGGAACATCAGAAGACGTGCTGGTGAGTTATTATTGAATCTTTCTTTTTTGTCTGTGAAATTCACGGATTTTAGGGCGATTCGTGACCCCTCCGCCTCCCTATATGCCTTAAGCTTCATCACTGGAGAATTCGGCGCCTCGTCGACGGCCGGTTGTTTGTAATTAAGGAGAAAATCGATTTTTTTCGAGTTGACGTGCTCTTTTCCGCGTTCATCATGTTTGCCAGTCGAGTCGACGTGTTTACCTTCGCGTCATTACACGTGTCTCTGAGCGCATCGTCATCGACCTGCTCATTGAGTAGTCCATCGTCTTGAAGGGCAGGTACACGAGTTCCGGCATTGGTGGCCTCCCAAACGGAAAATTTTGATTTCTGGAAGCAAGGCGAGCGAGGCGACTACGTTGGGCCCATCAACAGATTCTGTACTGAAGGCAAGCATTACAATTAGCAAGAGAAAGCAGCGGGCTTACCTATTCTCTCACTGCCACTTAGGTATCGTGATACAGAAGAACTGGCAAAGAGAAAGGTAAGCCACAGAGTACGACGGCCAAGAACTGAAACTCACCTTGCCCATACGCTATGAGTCTTCCCCGACTCGTGGTTGCCGCGATCTCTTCCATCGCAACTCGAAAGTCGCGCTGCCAGATGCTCTGAATGGTGGTGATGACTGAGCCCTTGAAGGATGGTATATGCAGGGCTATGATGAGAAGGTGAATGTCGTTTATCAAGAAACGGCAGTCCACTTACCTTTCCGATAAAGGTTCCTCCCGCCCTGTGAACCTCCACCCAACACCGTTCCAAGTGTCCGACCCACGCTATCATCATTTACACCCCTCCAACCAATCGTCTTCGACTTGGACTCGGTGCTGGTGCTGTTTCCAGTGGTGTCGAAGATGCAGACCGCAGTGGCTAGGTTACTTGGAGAAAGACAAAGAAAGAGGTGAGTGGATGTCAGAGAGACAGCGCCAGCAGAAGGTACACTCCTTACCTGCCTCTCAGTCAAAATCCCTCCCGTGAACCTACCCGGCCGTGGATTGTGTGTAGCCTCTTGTGGCCAGGTCAAGCTGTGGATGAGGGGCTGCTGGCACCTGAGGTGTGGGCACAGGTGTGTATGTTGCTCATCAAAAAAACGAGACGAAACTTGCCTTGCCGACCCAAGGTATCATCTTGTGCTACGAGGGGCAGAGGTGTGGATGTCGACTGTGGAATAGCTGAGCAAGTGAAAATTGGTGAGAGAAGACAGGCAACTTACTCACTCAGTCCAGAATGGTCAATGATTTGTCAATTTGTTGAATTCAGTGTTGAGGGGCTCGCCAAGACAACACTGGAGGGAGCGGAAGGCCAAGTATGGGCGGGCAGTTCGAGACATTTGGAGTTGACGCGTTCATCGCGTTTGCAAGTCGAGTCGACGCATTTATCTTCATGTCGTTATGCGTGTCTCTGAGCGCATCGTCATCGACCCGCTCGTCGAGTCATTCATTGTCTAAATCGACTTGCTCATCGACACGATGATCGAGTCGATGAGCGAGTCGATGACTGTTTACTTTAGAAAAAAAAAAACAGAAAACAGCCCTGGCTGTTAATTACCTTGTTGTTTCCTTTGGAAACACGTTCTCTGTTTATTTTAGATACAGGAATAATACTTACTTAGGATACAGGGCTAATAAACATAGTTGATATTTCTTGAGACTACACCTTGAGAAACAGTTTCCAATTTTTACAAAGGGAACAGGAGGAAAACATATTATCTATTTCTGTACTGTTTCTAAAGAAAACACCACAGGATACAAGAAAGGTAATTACATGAGAAAAAGGACAGAAACACGAATTCAGTTTCCCTTGTTTTTTCCTAAAGAAATACTTTTCTTGTTTTCTAAATAAACATTTATTGGAAGTCATATGACGTGTTTCCTAGCTACTGTTTCTTAAGGAAACACTAGTCAGTGCCAGCAGTGCAAGGCGCATTGGGGCACCTCACCCCATTCCTACATTTAATGTGACTCGACTGGTCCATGGAACGGCCATATCTCAGCAGGGTCAACATTTCCCAAACCCTGCTTCTCTTCTTTCCCCAAGCTCTCCACCCAAGCCATGCGTTGTGCCTCATTGGCTCTAACAGCCTTCTCGTAGTCCTCGTTGCGAACCCACCCATCGTCCTCCACACCAACAGCCCTTGCAATCCCCTCCCTCGCGTCCTCCATCTCCATCCACGTCCTCTCATCCTCCTCCGCCTGCGCAACCACTTCCCTTGAAAATGGTTCAGGACCGAGGGGACAAGGTATCTCAGGCCCAACGATATCCTCCCACTCTGCCGCTGCACATATGAGGAGTTGCTTGAGCTTGACATACCCCCCATGCCAACAAAACTGCGCAGCAGCAGGCAACTGCTGATCCATCGAAAACCTGCCTTCAAATGACAGAGAAGATGCCCAAACAACATCATATTCAGTATCATGGTATAACGCATGGTACGCTTTGCGCAAATACGCCTTCTCCTTCAAGAACTCTTCTTCGGCTTGTCCAGGAGCGGGTTCAGCCTCCTCAATAAAGCGCGGTATGAGCGCCGTGAGGTACAAAGGAAGAACCGCGGTATGTTGCCAGTCAATGACAGCCGAAATCTCGATGGTACCATCGTGCTCCAAGGCCTCTCGAGAGAGGAAAATGTTGCCCTGATTTGAATCGCGTAAGGTTAAAGTAGGACGGAGGTGGCGTTCGTCGGAGGGGATGAAGTACTTCGCAACGCTGTCGTATTGATCGAGCAGACGCAGATGGTCCTGCGGTATCTGGAGATGCGAAGGGGGTTCCCATGGAGCGACAAATGTGCGACCGTCAGCAGCTGGGGCATTTGTAAATTTCCTAATCCAAGCGCGTTCGGTGTGGGTGATAGACTGGAGATAGGATGGTAGATCTGACCCTGAAAGACCCTCAGATTATGTCACTTGTACCCGAGTAGAGAGAGACTTACAAGACCCACGACTAAGTTCTATGTCTTTTGGAGAGCCATAGCAATCTTCCCAAAAGCCCATTTGTAGTGTGCTGGGTCCGAGGACAAACTCCTCGTCGGTTTGGCCATCCACGGAGATATCGTGCGCATCCTCCGCTGGGACGTCCTTGCGAAAGTATAACGAACCATATCCACTACCACCACTAAAGGCTTTGATGACCTTTGATTCGAACTTGATCCACTGGTATACAAGCTGAAGCTTTTGCTTCATCGTCAACTGATGCCAAACTGAATGAAGTTCAACGCCATCTGCAACGTCCATGATGATATACTCGGCTCCAACAGGCGTATCTTCTGACCGAGACGACCAGGATAAAACACGTGGAACCTGTGCCAATCCCAAACGATTGCGCAGAAATTCCATCGTGGCCACTTCGCTCGCAGTGACAAGATGCGGTGGCCCAGACAGCGGAGTAGGGATCCGAGCAATGACCTGACGTCCTTCGGTGAGTTGGACATTAAAGACCTTGTTACATCTTCCTTCAGCTATTTTTCGAATGCCAGTAACACCACCTGCTCTGGCACTAGATGCGGCGACACTCTTTAGTGCGTCGACGTTGAACCGTTGGTAGCGCAGTGCCTGTCGACGCTGTTCGTCATGTAACCATCGGCCTGAGGTGTACCGAAAGAGGTCCTCGTTTGACGCCATGGTACTGAACAGCCGCAGGCATCGCTGGTTGGACAGAGAAACAAATTGAGGAAACAGGATGACGAGGAGGTTAGAGGTGGAGACCTAGAACGCTTCGCCATTCCCAGGAAGTCGAGTTGGAGTCGAACTCGAGTGATGGGAATTTCGAACTCAGACGACTCGAGTCGACTCGCGCTTCATTTCCAAAAATGTACGTCTGAAAGAAACTCCGCTTCAGTCAACACTGAAGTGAAAGGCATTAACAATTACTGCAGTACGTCGTGTATAATGATTGAATCTATAAACAAGTAATTCTAAGTTAAAATATTATTCCACTGTACATTGTCACCCTTCTCATTGCCCCATCCCTTCCAGGACTCCTCAATATATTCTTGAAGTTCTACAATCCTCCCATATTCAAGCATGTCCTTGACAAGGTCTGGGCTCTTAAGAGTCCTCTCAACTCATTGCTGCCTTTATACTCCCAAACCCATCAACAATTTGATCAATGATGCATTGCGCTTGCTTGCAAATGCTTGGGCATTGCCATCAGAGAATTTCCCTACAATGGTTAGAGTTAGGTACTTGTGGTGTTGGGGCATAGGTAACCCGAGTGATTGATATTTAGTCAGAGATCAAATAGTTACTGCAATTAGTAGGTACAATCGGGATTGTAGTATATAAGCAGCCGTCCATGATGGACGGAACCTACTGTACTATTTCATTCAATTCAGCAGTCACGCGTCACAGGCCCTCCAAAATCGCCAAAAAGTCACGGTTGTCATGGTCATTTGAGCGAGGTGCCGAAACCATTTTGGAAATCCAAATTTAGAAAAATCACTCAAAAATGATTAAAAAATCAAACATTTTCCTCCTGCTGCATATTTGAGCTTTTTCTTACAGTTTGAGTCTGTGGTACATCAATCAACATATATTTTCTTAATATATAGGTACTTCTTGGCCACATTTAGCTGTACTGCCTGCTGAAAAAAAGTCATGTCACAGCAGGTTTGCCAGTTCACCGAAACCAAAATTTTGGCAGGCACGTCACATGTCACGGGGCCTGCCGAATTGATTGAAATGGTACAGTAATCATTCTTGACCATCAACTGTTACCTTCCTGTAAAGGAAGTACAGAACATATTGATTATTTATCTATTCTAAATACACTGTTGCTAAAGGGTTATGGGCCCCAGCCTCTAACTACTGATCTGAACAAAGTTCATCAAGTTTTAATTTATCAAGATCAAGATTTGTGATGGCGATAATGAAGGTTGACACGTGCATTGCTCAATCAATCATGAAGCTCCCAGAACTCCTAGGAGATAGCAACTGGATAGCCTGGAGGACCAGAATGGTTACAGCGCTGAAGGTTTGCTGTGTCATAGACTATACTATGGGAAGCATTCCAAAGCCTGAGTCAGGAGCATCTACAGAGGATTTAGATGCCTGGCAGTTCAATGATGCATATGCACAGTCAATTATTCAGATGAACATATCTGATAGTCAGCTTATTCACATGCAGAGTGCCCAGACCACCAAGGAGATGTGGGATAATCTCACATCAGTCCATGACATCAAGGGCAGTTACGTTGCAGTTTCTATTCTCTGCAATCTATTTAAAACTTCTGTAAATGGTGACGACATTGTCGAACACCTTAATGCACTCAAGAAATTATGGGAGCGGTCCAATACTATGGACAAAAATAGCTGGATCCCTGATGATCAATTTAAGATTATTATAGCATCGTCTTTGCCTCCTTCCTGGGATATGTTTACTGATCCATATATTAGTAAATGTAAAGACATGGAGGAGAATAAGTTGAAGCTAAATATAAAATCACAAGATTTCATCAGAATTCTAATGGAAGAATACTAATGCCGACAAGAGTGTGGCCCAATCTCAGATCACATCAATTATGTCAGTGGTCCAGGCCAAGGCCAGAAGTGCAAACTTTTGAACCACATTGCTTCAATGGCACATTTGGGCATTAATGAAAACAAATGCAAACAGTGTGGCCATGACAATCACAAGACCATTGATTGTAAGTATCTTGGACAGGAGCATTGCTCTATTTGTGGATGGTTTGGCCATGGTGCTGCGAAATGCCACCACAAAGGTAACCAAGAGGGTAGCTTGGCCAAACAGCTGCAAAAGAAGCGGAAGGTCGGTCAGACCCATCAGATCACGTGCACAGAGATTCAGGACCCTCAGGAGGATGAGGCATCTGAAAATAGCACATTGGCTTTCATTAATAATATGGAAGATGTTCAGGATGATGATGCAATAACTTACAATTTTAGTAATTATGACCCCCAGAATTACAATGGAATGGATGAACAAGTTATCTATTATAATTGGCTTGCCAACATGGCAACGACTTCTCATGTGTCAAATCAATGTGACACCTTTATCACATACAAGCCCCTTAAGGACACAGTAGTTCAAGGCATAGGAGACTTGACTACACATGCTATAGGAAAAGGTACCATTGAATTAGAATCAATGGTCAATGGGCATAAATTTATTATCAGATTAGAAAATGTTCTACATATCCCTAATAACTGCAATAACCTAATCTCACTTGGCAGATGGGATGCTGGTGGCGGCCGTTATCTTGGTGGGAATGGGGGATTATCCCTGCTTACTAAGGATGGCCAGATCATTGCGAAGGGGACAAAAATAGATAATCATTTATACTGATTGCAGATGCATGTGCAAAAACCCACACAACAAAAAAAAATATATGAGTGTCTACAGAGTGTGTAAATAATGCCATAGAGGCAGCACAAAGTTGGGAAATATGGCATAAGCATTTTGGCCACATTAGATACAGTGGCTTGCAGCGCATGATGCAAAGCCAGCTGGTTGATGGTTTCCATGTGGACAATAGAACACCAAAGCTGGATTGCCAAATTTGTATGGAATCGAAGCAGTTTATCACTCCATTCCCAAAGAAGGCACAGCAGCGTGCAACAAGGCCCAGAGAGCTTACCCATATTGATCTCTGGGGTAAGTGCCAAACAACATCAATCCATGGAAATCAGTATTACATCAGTTTTGTGGATGATCACAGGTGGCACATCCATGTGCACTTTCTAAAAATAAAGTCAGATGCTGGACAAAATATTAAAGATTATATTACCAGCTTAAGGGTCAGGGGCATGCAACCTCATGCTATCCATATAGATGGAGGGGGAGAATTTATTAATGCAGATCTTAAGAATTGGTGCCAAACTCAAGGTATAGAACTTGAACAAACAGCACCATATTCTCCCTCTCAGAATGGTGTTGCTGAATGCATGAACTGCACCCTTATTGAGTTGGCCCATGCAATGTTGAATGCATGGCATATTCCAGAATTCTTATGGGAATTAGCTGTGATGCATGTGGCATACTTATGTAATCAAACTCACATGAAGGCACTCCCAAATATGACCCCTTTCGAGGCATGGACATGGCAATGGCCAGATGTTTCCCACCTCTGGGAATTTGGAGTCCCTGTATGGATTCTAAATCAAGGTGCACATCAGGAGTCCAAATTAAGACCCAAATCACAACAATATTTATTTGTGGGTTTTGATGATGGCTCTAAATCCATATTATATTACAGTGCACAAAACAGAAAAATATTGAAATCCCAAAATTTTTGTTTTCTGATGCTTCCTGACCACCCAGCCCCCACAGAATTGATTGGCATAGACATGCCTGATATACAGCCTAAGGGGGAGCAGGAGGTGAATGTGCTGAAATTGAGCACATATTTGTCAGTGGAGAATAGACCACCGGAAATAAATGGCGAGCCTAGTCAGAGGAAGTGAAAGAAGCCAGATGATCTGGAAGAGAATTCTGGAAATAGTGAGCCCAGAACATTAAGACCATGGAGGCAAGATTGCATGATCCATTCCCTGATGAGATGAATGAGGCCATATTCACATCATCAGATATTGTGAATGTGATCACAGAATTTCCCCTTGGAGGCGATGAGCTGAAAATGATCCATGAGGCAAAGAAGTCCCCAGAATGGGAACATTGGGAAGCAGCCGTCAATGCTGAATTGGATCAATTAAAGAAAATGGGTACCTGGGAACTCACTGACTGACTGGCAGATGCAGTCCCAATAGCTAATAAATGGGTACTCACTAAGAAACAAAATAAATTTGGGGAAATAATTAAATACAAAGCAAGATTAGTAGCTAAAGGGTGCACGCAGAGACCAGGACAAGATTACAATGACACATTCTCCCCAGTAGTGCACTTGAAGACAATCCAGGCAATATTAGTGCTCGTCCCTGTGATGAAGTTTAAAATTCAACAGATGGACATAAAGGGCACTTACCTTAATGGAATACTGAAGGAGCAGGTCATTATGTGCCAACCCAAAGGTTTTGGTGATGGCACTGATAGAGTTTGCAATTGATCAAAACTCTTTATGGCCTAAAACAGTTGGGCCGAGAGTGGAACTGTGAGCTAGATCGCAGATTAAAGAATATAGGCTTTCAGGCATTATGGAGTGATCTGTGTGCATACATCAGGGGGAGCACTCACACGAATGACTTAGAAATCATTGCAGTCTGGGTTGATGATCTATTAGTGTTCACCCTTTCTGATGAGCAGATGACGAAACTCAAAGAAGAATTAAATTCTATATTAGACCTTACAGATCTCGGGGAGCCAACAAAGATAGTTGGTATTGAGATAACTCAAACCCCAGATTCCATTACCATCTCACAAGGGCAATATATTAAAACTATATTACTCCATGAGGGTATAGAAAGGTGTAATCCAGTTTCTATGCTGCTAGATCCAAATATAGTGCTTGAGCCAAACCCTGAAGGATCAGACAGAAATAGAAGCAATTCTTACACATCACTAATCAGTTTCCTCCAATACTTGGCAACTGCCACAAGGCCTGATATAGCATATGCCATAAATAGATTGGCCGCATTACAGTGAATCCAAGTATGGCTCATTATACAGTGGCAAAAAGAGTCCTTAGATATCTAGTTGGGACTAAAAATTATGGCATAACCTATACGGCCAACCCACATGAGTTACAGGGCAAAAATTTAGCCTTTGGGTACTCAGATGCCAGTTTTGCCAATGCAGATGATAGAAAATCTATTTCAGGATATGTCTTCTTATCCCATAAAGGAGCTATTATGTGGGGATCAAAGAAGCAATCAATAATCATGCTTTCTTCCATGGAAGCCAAATATGTTGCATTATCCAAAGCATCTAGGGAAGCCATGTGGCTCTGCCCTCTATAAGAAGAATTAGGCTATGAGCAAAAGGAACCGACTCTAATTTTAGGAGATAATGACAGTTCTATTGCAATGGCCAAAAATCCCCAATTTCATAAAAGGGGAAAGCATATTGACATAAGATGGCATTGGGTTAGAGAGAGAGTTAAAGAAGAATCAGTTTGTATAAAATACTGCTGAGATCCTCAGCAAATGGCAGATATATTTACTAAGCCTTTACAGAGACCCAAATTCATTCAGCATGTTGCTGAACTTGGATTATCAGACTCCTCGGCTTGAGGGGGAGTGTCGGGGCATGCATAGGCAACCTGAGTGATCAATATTTAGTCAGAGATCAAATAGTTACTGCAATTAGTAGGTATGATCAGGATTGTAGTATATAAGCAGCCATCTGTGATGGACAGAACCTAATCATTCTTGACCATCAACTGTTACCTTCCTATAAAGGAAGTATGGAATATATTGATTATTTATCTATTCTAAATACAATGTTGCTAAAATGTGGCACATGCACAAGTTGGCAAGGACAATTGTAACCATGCTGTACTGGGTGGTAATGGTAGGAGGGGCAGACAGCACCTTCACAGTGTTGATGTAGGTGGGAGAGATGGTGATAGAAGTAGTGCCAGTGGACACATTTGCCATTGTATGGCAGTACTTGACAGCTGATGGCAGCAATCTCTCATGAGCATGAAGTCCATCATGAGTTGACTCTGACTTGACTTGACTCGCCTTCCAAATTTAGTATATCATCAAAATTGAGTTCAACTCAACTCAAGTCAACTCTGACTTCTGGTAATACTAGGTCATGTGTCATAATGTGGCAGCATTGGTGACCTGGCACACTCGAGTTCAGGGTCCCTGTTAGGGTTGCATATAAAGGTGGGGGATTTTATACCAAGTGTAATTTACATAGGTAAATTACAGTAAATTACTAGTTACATACATAGGCTCTGGGTACCTATGTATAAATGGGGAGGAACAATCCCAGCCAAGTGAAAAGGTGGTAACACCATGTGATGCTCTGTGACATCCTCAATTTTGGTGAGATGGGATGATTGTAGGCCGTACACTGCCATTTGGCCCCAGTGTGCATGCAACATGAGATTCATGCACAGCTGATATATCTTTGAAAAGTGGGTTCAGTGTGACTCAAAGGTGGCTAACAGGACCAGTTCCAGGATTGCAACATGGTGAGCACACCTCGCACTGGGACATGGAATTGGACAGACTGGCCAAGGGGGTGACAGAAAAAAAATAAAAAATATAGGGTGGGGGGTGGGAGGGTCAGACCATCAGGTTAAAAAAATTACTGGAACCTATGTATTTTTCCATGCCTAGAGCTGCCAGAATGACATCAGCAAAGTGGCCTGAAGAAGAAATGGCCCAATGCAGCCCAAAATAGACACTAACAATCATTCTTGGCTTGTGACAATGGGTAGGACAAGTGGCAAGCAATGCTTGGCCCACCAGAACCTGAACAAAATGTTCAAAAAATATGTTCATTCACCTCCTCTTGAGTATTTTACTACCACCCATACCTATGTATGTCTGCACAAATATGTCTGCTGAAAGAGACATTGACAAAGTAAGCCATTCAGTGATTTCTATGAAGAACTTGGCTATTGACATGTTTTCAAGGTCCAACCTTGCCTGCCTCTTATTGTCGATAGAAAAGGATACACCATTTGCCTGAGCTGCAAAGAGAAAGTCTACATTGGAGCCAGCAACAACTTTCACAACCTAAGTGTGCATGAAGGCTTATCCAAATGCCAGCAGAATGCATCCAGGAAAGCACAGGAGAAATCAAACAAGAAGTCAAGTGCAAAACTGACTATGTGGCTCAAACCTGGTCCTTCAGTTCCGAAGGTGCCCCATGGTCATCAAACTGCCTCTGCTTCAATCTCTGCCTGCTGTATTGCCACCTGGGTGCCTAACAAATTTCTCCATCAACCATAACCCTCTCCCTTTGACATCAATTTCAATTCTTCTCAAACTTTGTGACCAAATTAATAGGCTACCAAATTCAATTCCTGAAGCTCGTAAAGACCATCCATTTTTGCAATTCTCAGGAGATCTTAGTGCTTGCATTCCAGATGGGGAAGATGCTTGGGAAACATGGGATGGCCCTCTGAACACCATCTTGCAGAAGGAGAACTCAGAACTTCATTATCTTGTTGCTAGAGGTTCTAATGGCTTGCCAGCATTTTACCGCTTTCTTGTTTATCTCTCACAAATGCACCATGTTGATAGTGTGCTCTTCAAGAATAAAGTCAAGTGGCTGATTTCTGCCATTGATGACATCCTTCATACCTCAGATGGTGCTTACAGGGTTTGCTATCAGTACCATTTGCACTGCATAAACAAGGGGTGGCAGCCAAGGAAAGGGTGGACTTGCAAAGACTGCAAGATGTCAAGGAAGGAGATGAAGAAGGTGAGGAAACACTGATGCATCTGGGCAGTGGGAAGAGTGCAAGCCATGTACCATATGATCTGTGCATCCAAAAATAGAAATATGTCATGTGGGGGTGGGGGGTACCCCCCAATGCCTCAGAAAATAATATGAGTTGATATCATTTATTTTTTTCTGTCACCCTCTTGGTTGCAGACTATCCAGAACAGTGTCTGGTGACATGTTCAAAGTATGGAACATGTGTTGGTTGCAGAGCAAAGGCAACTGAGTTACAGGACCCTCAGCTGAAAGAGCTGCGGTCTCAAACATGGACAGAAAACATACTTCAAGAAGCGCAAGCATTTGGTGAGCATAATTCTCATGCCTTTTATGACTATTGTATGCCACATGATGTTGCAGGTGGCGTTCCTAAGCCATTCTGGACTGGTTTCCCCCTATGCAATATCAACCTCACCATTACCCCTGATGTATTACATCAGCTTTACCAAGGTGTATTAAAGCATCTAATTTGTTGGTGCCAGTGACTTGTAACTCCTGATCAGCTTGATCAATGAATATGCTGCTTACCACCTGGGTTTGGACTCCACCAGTTCGAAAATGGTATATCAACTTTATCTCAGATATCAGGTCCCAAAAGAAAGAACATTGCAAAGATCCTTCTGGGATGTTTGATTGGATCCATTCCAGCAAAGGGTGTGGCTGCAATAACTGCTCTCTTGGAGTTCATTTACATAGTGCAGTATTCAACTCACAATAATGACACTCTTGGATATCTGAAAGATGCCCTGGAACATTTTAACAAGCACTGAGACTACTTCATTGAAACTGGCATTAGAGAAGATTTCAACATACCTAAATTTCACTTGCTTCTCTACTATGTTGATGTGATCAAACTATTTGGCACCATGGATAATTATAATACTGAAACTTTCGAGTGCCTGCATATAGATTTCGCAAAAGAGGGATGGAGGGCATCAAATTGGCAGGATGAATTTCCTCAGATGATTCAATGGCTTTCTAGGAGGGAAAAAATATCCAGATTTGAAATGTATCAGGAGAGCCAGTCCATAAGTGACAGTGGTACAGTATCAGCAGAATCCTTGCAAAGAAAGGTACCACAAATCACATTCACCAAGGCTCCAAACTTTCCTGGCTGGGACATTTCTCTTATACAGAATAAATATGATGCTCCAGATTTCCAATTTTATCTCAAGCAGTACCTCAACCACTTTATGGATCAACCTGTAGTGTGTTACGATCCCCCTTATTTTCCTTATCTTATCGCGTGCTCTTTTCCCCTTATCATTTACTGTTCAAATTGTTATTTATACAGTTTTCTTCTTGATCATCTTTCCTTGAAAGATGATCACTACTCTCTTACATGTATGCGGACAATCTTTTCCTTTTGATCATCATCCCTCATATTGCCTCCATGATGATCACCCCTTTCCGATTCCCCTGTTTTGTTCTCATTTCATATATATTATTATTCAACAACAAATAGTATATAAACCATAGCTAGACTACCTGTACTTTAGCTTGTTCTTGAGAATCTACTCTTGTAACAGCCAGAGTGAACTTGAACCACTAAGGCAATCTTCTGGTGAAGACAATACCTTAGCAGACTTCATCGAATGTCCTCTATGACTACTACACTAGACTTTAATCATGCCGAATAAAGTTCTATCATTAAAGTTGTAACAAAAGAACAAGCTACCACCTCAATCAAATGCTTCTGCCCAGCAAGTGTTATCCACCAACATAACGGCTCAAAGAAGAGGACGATTCGCTGCTACATCTAGTGATGAAGAATTCTCTGACCTGAACCCAGAATGAACCTCTGACTCAGGAGCATCAGACATATTTGACACCCCACCTGCAGGAGAAGAATCCTTGCTTGAACAATCCACATCCTTTGGATCCACTCTCCAAGAACCCACCATACTAAGAAATGACTTTCAATCCTTACTCGACACCCTACTCCATGCTCAACCTACCTTCTATCCAGTAACAGAACCCGAGATGGCTGGAGATGATGACACTACCACCTCCTCCTCTCCCAATGGCAAAGCAATCAGAGTAATTCCCCAACCCTTCTCAGGAGATCGTGCTAAGGTTAAAACCTTTATGCAAGACCTTGATGACTACCTGGAAGTCAACAGTGATCTATACAATACCAATGCAAAGAAAATTGTATTCACACTAGGACTTCTCAAGGGAGGAGAAGCTGAGGCCTGGAAGAATGCCTGGAGAGAAGAACACTGGAAGGATGAGCTAGATGCCATAGGACTACCCACCAGAAAGAAAGTCAAGAACTATGGCACCACTGAAGACTTTGTTGAAAGGTTCAATGCAGCCTTTAAACTGACCAAGACAAAGGACCAAGCATTCTTTGAACTCTGACCTGAAGCAAGGCAGAGCTTCAACTGCCGAATTGAACACCAAGTTCAATGAACTAGTCAGGACCACAAAAATTCCCACCACTGATAAGCAGGGAAGTCTCTGGGTGTGAAAACACAAAAATGCACAACACAACCACAAAAACAAAACAACCTCACTTGTAGTTTCATGGGGGTGATGATAAGGAGTATTCTTATGAACTCAAATCCAAAGTTATGGGGTCTACTGGGGCTTTATGGGGCAAATATGGGACTTTCTCTCTGTATATTTCGATAATATACTCTTAAAAATATTCTGAGGGCTCTAATCCTCACTGAAACTAAGAAACTCGATACTAGACTTCTTTCTAGACTCTGAACGCCGTACTTTCTGTGACTGAGCGACTTCTTGTCAACTCCTAATCACTCAACTTTGTTCAGTCTTTATAAGAGAGTCTTTCTGCTATTTATTTCTTTTCTAAGCTTAGATCTTTCTCTAAAATTCTCAAAATATTCTGATGCATGTACTTCCGCTTATATTCTGGCAATCCGAAGTTAGACATCTCTAGCATATTTCTACAGCTCAAGGGGACCGCCCACTTGGATTTCTACTACTAAATTTCTACTGTATTTATACTACTTCAAACTATACTTATAAATTCGTGTCTGGGTGGATTAATAATGTCTAGCATGTGGAATCGATGGCGCAATATTTGCCAAGCTTCCTACCCATTGGTTCAATGGTAGAATTGTGTTTTCCGAGCATTCTATGGTAAATGCTATGCACTTGGCATTGTTAATGCACGTGGCACCACTAATTTCAATGCTTTTTCTGGCAAACTTTGCCTGTATGGTCTACTAATATGGTAGTACCATGCGCATTGCTGTGCATGGCCAGCAGACAGAGGGGAGTGTGCGCAGAACACCATGAGATGCAGAGACGTGCTCAATGTGATCAGCATTTGCCGAGCCGAGCCGTGATGGATCTCATCATTTCATTAACTGTTCCGATGATCTGGACTATTATTAGCGTCGATCTCCTTGGATGAAGTCATTCCGTCCCGAGATTGATGCAATATTTCCTTTTTCATACATCCGGCTTCGGAAAGAAGCTGTGCCAATCCCTCGCAGCCTGTCAGTGCATCTAAGTGTTCGATGCCCCCTTGGTAGGATTTCTGATGCTCTTGCTTGTAAATAAATTATACAAGTCTTTGAGTAAAATAATAAAGACTGCTAGACATTATTTTAATGCCTATTGTATGCATTCTAATTATTAAGAGCTCAAGGAATGAAACTCGGGGAAGTTCCAGCCCTCTTGTCAACCACAAAATTAAGGTAATGACTGACTTGCACATGTAGACATGCACTGGTCTCATCATCTCCCCCTAACTTGAAATTATGACCATCCTCGGTCACTTGCTTTCTGTGCAGGACGTGAAAATTCAGGCTTCTGAATTTAATCAACATAGTACTCTCTCTGCATTTTGTTCTAAAAAAAAGAAAAGCATGCCATCTCATTCTCGAGGCTGTAGCTCTTTTTCTCTTTCCTTTCGCATTTTTATTTCATGCTCTCCGTTGTTTCCAATATATTTTCTATTTGACTATATATTTTCCTTTGCTAGATTGCACTTTTTAGAAATTTTCTACAAGGCAATTATTTCGAGCGCATTCAAGCATATCGAGCACATCTTGCTTCGGATTTATATATAGAGTCAATTCATTCTTCCGAGGCTACATTTTTACATGTGCCTTTATTCTTCATTTTATTTCCTTCTTTAAATTTCATTCTAAGGTTTATTGAATGTATTCAAACACCTGTTTGGGATTTCTTAGCCTATTATAGACCTTGTATATGCATGTCCTCTCCCCCCAACTTAAAAAAATTGGCCTGTCCTCAGGTCTTTAATTTCTAGTTAGTTAGGAGAACAGCTTATCGTTCTTCTCATGTGCTCAATCAATTTTATTGCAGATCACCGCATTACTCCTTGGTAATGTGCTTAAATGCAATCTGATCCATCCGCTTTTGTGAATGAAAGCACCGTTATTTTTCGCTTTAATTTTTCTATAATGATTTCTGGTCAAGGATATAAAGATCCTTGCATTTCTCTTAATTTTTCCATACTGAAAAATTCAGTTCCTTCCTCATTATATTCACAATCTTGCTATGGCATCTCCGGACGCCTTTCTCATTGCTAACGTTGGCCGTGATCTCAAGGACGAGGTTATGGCTAATGTGCGCAATTATGCAGCTATTGCAAATACTCCTGACATTGCGAAGGTCGCTTTTGGATTAATGGACAAGGCCCTTGAGTCGTTCATAGTGAGCTCAATTCATTGTTTGATCCATATCCTTTAATTCTCCCTTCTGTGTCTTTTTATTTCTAGGTTCCTGGGCTTCGTACCCTTGGTGCGGACATTCGTGATGGCTCTATTCTCTTGCACCGAATTTTTGAATTGCGTGGTTTATACCACAAAGTTCAAGACGTCGTGCAGGCCAGTGGAACTATTGAATCATCCGTTTATAAGACAATTTATGAAGTCACCCGCGCTGTTCAAGGTCGTCGTCTTGCAGAGAAGATGGCTGTGGAGAATGCTGATAATGCTAATTCCCCTGACGCTCCATCCGTTCTTCTTCCTGCTGCCGAAATTTCCATCAGCAAGGAGTCTCTGAAGACTACTGTGAGCCAGTCCCATTTATTTTCTTAAATTTCCAACCTCAATCTCTTTATTAATTTAGCGTCATTCCAGTCGTGTCAAGAGTGCTAAGATCATCATTGACTCCGACGAGGACGAAACTCCTAAGGCCGAGATGTCCTTAATCGATCTTTTGGATGCTGAGGTAGGTTTTCTCTTCTATTATTTATTTCTGAAGCTGATACCTCGATTTTATTAGGATTCTCAAATGAAAGTCGACACTGATCTGCCTATTACTGCAGTAGATGATCCAGCTGTCGAAGAAGAGGTCCCCATAATTTCCAAGGTACGCTTTTTAATTTTTCTAATATAGTTTCAATCCTTTATTCCGTACATAGATGCCTGCTCATGCATCAGTAATTCTGCTCGACTACTGCGACATTCCAGGCATTGACCACAGCCATATATTTATTAAGGCTCAGAAGGTCATAGCCAAGGCTGAGAAGCAGTCAAAGAACTGTTCTTCCAAGAAGGTTAAACCATCCCGTGATGTAGAGCTTCCTCATATGTATTTCTCTTCTTTATTTAGGCTTCTATTAATAACCTTCTCAATTTTCTAGTTGGCAAAGATCTTGCAACTTCGCATGCCAATATACAGATGATTCAGTCATGCATTGGGCAAACTGAATTTGAAGTGGCATATTTAACACGTTGCATCAATGATCTGGCTGAGCAGGAAAATATTCTCCGTCTTCATATTAAGGAACTCGAGCACCTCGAGAAGTCTATTCACAAAGGTAAAGGCAAGAGCCTCGATTCCTAAATATTTTATCCTGGCAATAACATAGTATGTCATCACTTATTTTTGTATTTCTCTGACTTGCTCATATTCTTCTGCTATTTCCGACCTTTCCGACATTTCTGCCATTATTGTTTTCTTTCATGTTTTTCTCGCTCCTAATGGAACAATATTTTCTTAGCTCTTCATATGGTCAAGAAATGGGTAGAATACATAGTTTTGCTCTGAACCTCATGTACCTCGAGATTTAATGAGATTTTATATGTCTTCCCCTTCATCATCACTTGATTCCATGTTTACACCTTCCATTAAATAATCTCGATGATCATCAAGCTGAGCGTCTGACATTAGAACATCTCCCTCTTGTAGTTCATCTATTTTATTTAATTCGTCTTCTGTGACTCCAGCAAATTCCAATATACCATCAGGTAAATTTATCTTGGACCTTGCAAAGTAAGGGACTACACGAAAGGCAGCAATCTTCATTTTTAAAACCACTCCAGTTAATTCTGCAATGATGTAGGAGCCTCCTTGGCATCGTGATACAACAACCATGGGTCCTAAATATTGTGGTTTCATTTTTCTGTCTAGTGCTGCTTCAATCATCGTGTTCCGTACTAGTACCAGATCTCCTGGTTTAAACTGGTAGTCTTTTATTACTGCTTTATTATCTTCTTCATATTTTTCCAACTGCCTCAATTTTTCTTTATCTATTTTTCCATATAATTGTTTCATATGTATTTGATGTTTGGCTAGCACCCTTGCTCGGGATGCAATAAGCTCTTCCTCAGTAAGTCTACCACTAGGTGGTTTAACCAACCAAGTGGCTTCCTTAATATCCAATGGTAATATTGGATGAGTACCCATTGCAAAATAATAAGGTGAGCATCCAAAACATTTGCGTGTACTGACACGATCTGCCCAAAATATTGCATGCAAGAACCAGAACCATTTGGTTAAATTCTGCTCTCCACAACATTTGGCTAACATCTGTCTAAGGTCAAAATGTGGTCGTTCAACTCATCCATTTGCTTGTGAATTATATGGGGAGATACAGATTTGTGCAATACCATATTTCTCTCTCAACCATTTCACTGCTGCAATAAATGGTGAACCATTATCTGTGACAATAGCTCTAAGTGAACCCCATCGGCATAATATGTCTTCATATAGCCAGAGACCAATTGCTTTAGTGCTCTCATTTTTCAGTGCTCTCCCTTCTGCCCAAGAGCTTGCTCTGCATCTACCATGAACAATATATCGGCATCCATTTGAAGCTGGTGTCATGTGTAATACATCAGCATGTAAGACTTCAAATAGTGCTGGTGAGTCCATAAGCATAGGTGGTGCTTTAATAAGCTGGAGTTGTCTTTTCTGACATGGCTCGCAAGTTTTTACAAACCATGAAATATCAACTTCCATTTCTGGCCACCAAAAGTGTTGAACTAACATTGTCTTGGTTGCATAAAATCCACGGTGACCATTGTGGTCATGCGCTGCCCTCAACATATACATTCTTTTATTTTTCTCAACATACAGTGTCTCAAAAAACTGTCCGGATGTTTTGGCTATTCAACTTGATTTAGCTATAACTTTGTGTAACCTTGTTCAAATCACATGATTCAACTTGTGTATTGAAGGTCACATGCTATACTTTCACATGGTATATTGTTTGTTTTTGTTTGTTGACTTGTTGAAAAGTAATCAATTGAGCAATTACACAGTTACATCTGGACAGTTTTTTGGCAGGGGTATCAAAATATAGGTACCTACAAATTTAGTACTTGGTATAGCCTCCCTTGGCCTTTAATACAGCCTGAATCCTTCTAGGCATGCTATTGATTAAATTCACACACACTTCCTTGGGAATCTTTTCCCATTCCTCCTGAACTCTATTCCACAATTCTTGAATACTCTTTGGGGCAGTTTCATATTCTGCAAGTTTCATTTTGAGGATTTGCCAAAGGTGTTCAATTGGATTAAGGTCTGGTGATTGTGCAGGCCAGTCCAGCATCACAATTTCATGGTCTTCAAACCACTTCTTGGCCTTTTTGGATGTGTGCTTGGGGTCATTATCCTGCTGAAAGACAAAATCATTAGGATCCATGTCATAATACTCCAGTGTTTGAAAGACATGGTCTTCCAAAATTTCCACATAGAGTTCTCCATCCATCTTGCCCTCTATCCTGCACATGTATCCAACACCATGGACTGTCATACAGCCCCAAGCCATGATGTTTCCTCCTCCAAATTTGATGGTTTGCTGTACATGTTGAGATTGAAGAGGAGTTCCCTGTTTTTTCCATACCCACTGCCTTCCATCTGACCCTATGCGATTGACCTTGGTCTCATCTGTAAACATAACCCTTGCCCAGTCTGCTTCTGTCCAGGATTCATACTTCTGAGCAAATTCTAGTCAAGCCTTTATATGCCGTTTAGAGAGGAATGGCTTTTTGACCTTTACTCTAGCCACCAACTCCTCTTTCTTGAGGGCATTTCGAACAGTCTGAGTAGTAAGGGGGGTATTGATGATGGTGGAAAGGTGGCGGCGCACTTGGCTGGCTGTATCTGCCTTTCCAGTGGTAACAAGTCGAACGATATGGCGGCGGTCCTGAGGTGTGAGTTTAGAAGGGCGGCCTCCAAGGTTTTCTTTCAGAGGTGAAGACATCTCTGCACATATTTCCTGAACAGTAGACTTCCCCACACCAATATGAGAGGCTATTTTGCGAACTGAGTCCCCATTTTGAAGAAGGTGAATGATAGCAGATTGCTTTTCAGAAGAAAGAGGATGCATAATAAAGAAGTGGACAGTGATGTGAGGACAGTGGGGAAAATAAGTTAGAATAGCCTTCATTATGTATGCTGAACATGTTTGAATAAATTTGGCCATATTTACTTATGTTTATAATTCAACAGAACCTTATTTTGTTGATTTCACATGACCGCCAAAAAACTGTCCGGATGCAACTGTGTAATTGCTCAATTGATTACTTTTCAACAAGTCAACAAACAAAAACAAACAATATACCATGTGAAAGTATAGCATGTGACCTTCAATACACAAGTTGAATCATGTGATTTGAACAAGGTTACACAAAGTTATAGCTAAATCAAGTTGAATAGCCAAAACATCCAGACAGTTTTTTGAGACACTGTATAATCTGTGTTGGCTCTTATATCCACAATGATATAAACATCCCTCAAATAATAAGAATCTATTTCCCAGATTTATAAACCATCTATATTGCTTCTCATCCATCTCTGGAGGTCTATGCTTTCGATTTCCTAAATATTTAATGATCTCAGGTATCATGAGGTCTTGCCTTATTGCGCCAGGCCTCCTTCGTCCTTTATCATAATATTCATCTTCTTCTAAATTTCTTTCCTCAGGTAACACTATAGAATTCAGAAATTGCCGTAGCATCCCCTTAGATTCTTCTTTCAGTTCTTTATTTTTCAAAAGCTCCATTATTCTTTGCCATTCATTTTCTCTTTCAATGTCTGCATTGTGCAACTCCTTTTCAAAGTCTTGATAACATGTTGCAATCCCCTGGAAATATCCTCCATGTGAGTCAATTTTATCAACAAAAGTCTCTATTGGAAAAGGGACTTTGTTTTCTGACTCTGCATAAATCATTTCAGGTGGACCAACTGGGTCGTCATCCTCATCATCAGACATGGGCGCTTGTTCAGGGTCTGTTGGTTGATGCGGCCTTCTAGAAAGCCCATCAGGTCCAAATGTTTTCCCAGCCTTATGATGTATTGTGAAATGGAACATTAAGATCTTGTCAATCCATCTATTGATAGTTGCATTGGACATGAGATCTGGGTTGTTTAACATTCCGTGGATATATTTAGCATCTGTTTCCACAATTAGCTTCCAGACTCCGAAGATCATCGCTCTATTAGCTCTCAATGCATGCATCAAACCATAGAGTTCCCTCTTTGGTTGAGAAAATCTAGCTTCTCTTTCATTCATGGTTATAGAACCAAATTTCACATAATGTATTTTCTTGGGGTCGTCTCTATCTTCCTGGTAGATATAAAATCCAATACCCATGTAGGATGAGTCTACTGCAAGCACTATTGATCCCTGACCTTCATAGTCAATAGGTTTCAAAGGCTGAGCAAATTGTACCCCTTCTTTTATCATTTCTATACTCTTAGTTTGTTCTGGTCCCCAGACAAAAGGGATTTTTCCTCTCATTAATTTCTGTAATCCTTCTGCTCGAAGTGCATAATTAGGAATATAGGATCTTAATACCCCTGCAATGCCAAGAAAGGCTCTAACATCTGACAGGTTATGGCAAATCTCCCATCTCATAATTGCTCCGATTTTATCTTCAGTGGGTTTCCATCCTTCATAAGTACAAAGGTGGCCAACCACTTCTATTTCTTCTGCACAGATTATTGACTTCATTCCCGAAAAGGTTGCATCTGAATATTTAATGCATTGCAGAATGCGGTTTACATTATTGAGGTGCTCCCAAATAAACAATCTGATTTCTGAATTTTCTGGATGATGCTGATAATCTCCATTGCCATCCTCATATCGAGTAGCAGGGCCTCAAGCTCCCACATCATCTAAGTAAGGCATCATAAATTCTGGGATCTCAGGTCTCAATATTTCTGTTACATCATCATGGAAAATTGGTACTGAATTTGTCCAACCCATTGGTAATGTACACAAGTGCATTGCACCAAAGGGCGTCTGAAAGGTAGTTAAATCATGGTACTTAGTGTCTAAAGCACGCGCATCATATCTGCTCATTAAATCCATAATTCCCCTGCATGCTTGTCCTGAAAAATGAGCAGCAAGTTCTTCTGTAGCTGGTGGTACTCCTGAATGAGCAATAGTTACTGCATTCAAAGGTTCCAAGCTATGGACAATTCTCAAATTTCCATTTTTCTTCAACACACAAAACCAGGCTGATCTATATGATGAATTTGAAGGTTCATAGACACCGGCTGCATGCTTCTTTTCAATGAGGTTACATATTTCTTTATATAATGCTGGAGGAATTTTAATAGCATGGTGAATCCAAGGTTGATATTCAACTGTGGGTATGGGTACTGGCAGAAAGAATTCTTCCCTTAATTTCCCTCTTTCTGACTCATCCCAGGCGAACGCCATATTCTGCTTTGCAATTAAATCATGCAGTACGGTTCTCTCTGCAGTGGTCAGAAAATTCCCTTTGTGAACTTTATCCATTGCTTCCTTTCATTCTTGGGTATATCTACCCATTGGAACAAATGGAGGTGGATTTGGATTCAACTCAGGCATACCCACCAAAGGGTCTCCTGTAATATTCCTCGTTATCCTAAATTGTTCATCCAAGTCAGCATATACAGGTTTAACCTTAACGCCAACTGGTTTATATTTCTTCTTGCTCTGGATAAGATTAGATGCAAGTTCTTCTTTCTTATTTTTCCATCTCTTATTTTCTTCTGATTGAAAGTACATTTCAATTTCATTTCTAACATTATCTTCTAGATCAGCATAATTAACTGCTTGATTTAGATATGCTCATCTTATTCCTGATGGCATAAACTTTTCATTTTCTGGCATAGTATAGGATGTGACTTCTAGCATTTTTGCAAAATGATTATATTCTAGGACTACAGCTGCCTCTCCTTGCTCAGAGATTAATTCATCGAGGCTTTCTGAAAATCTGTGTCTGCTTTGTGCCTTTGCAAATCTTCTGGCATAATGCCCCTTGGATAGGTAGGAATAATTGCTTGTTCTTTAGTGTTTGGACAAGTAACCAAAATTTTCTGTCTGCCTTCAGCATCGTTGCTAACTGTAGTAGCTCCAATTACTGAGAAAGGCCGCCCTATCAATACTCGATAGGCTGGACTTCTAATTATGTGGACTTGAAAATATAAGGTGACCCCTCCAAATCTGAATGCAACATTCTTAGCTAGTCCAAGACTACACTCTATCTGCTTATTTGCACTTTCTACATTCAGGGTAATTTGTGGATCCCAGGTCAATCCTAATTCTATTGTGACCTTTTCAGCCATAGATACAATTTGGGAACCATTGTCCAAAATTCCTTCTTCCTGTCCTAGACCATTAATGAATGGATAGCAGGCATGCAAGGCATGCAATTCCTTTGCAACATATAATTCTCTAGGATTATTTTCTTTGCTTTCCATTAAATAGGTGAGTACAGGATCACCAGCAACAGTACTACCAGTGGGTGCACTACCTTCTCCGTCTTTGGCTATGAGAAAGGATTCAAAGGGAAGGTCCATAACATTTATTGGACCTTTGTCTGGTACTCACTCCTTCAAACATGACCTTCTTAATTTCTGGCTTCCTTACTCTCGAGAATTGAGCACACAGGCTTTCACGAATTTGGGGAGCTAATCCTGCAATATTTCTAAGTGGCATTGTGAGCGGCATGTCTAAAATAGACTCAGTGATCGCATCAATGTCAACAGTTCCTTCTACAGGTGCTTGTGTTCTGTATGCAGGACCTTTCTTTTCAAATATTCTGTGGGTTACTGTTTGAATAGGAGTTTGTGAGGTTGGGTAGACTATGTCCCTCTTTTGTCCTTCCAAATTTTTCTTCTTAATTTGTTCAATGTTTTTATTTTTCTCTTGCGTGTCTTTGCTAGGCTCAGCATTAGTGCTCTTTTCTACAATTTTCTTAGGTTGCGGCAATTTAACATGCTCTCAGTTTGTGTCATAGTACCTGCCCTGGTCTGTACTAGTGACGCTCCCTTCCTCAGCTCAATTGAAATTTGAATTATTGTTGCTTGTGAAGTAACTCCCTTGCAACTTGTGATCCAGCATTTCTCTGGTCACGTCTAATCCAAATTGTCCAACTAAATGTTCTAAGAGTTGAGCAAGGCCTGTATCCTCTTGTCCAGATACGACATGTTGTAGCTATTTGCCATTTCAATTTCCTGAAGGTTGCTACTGATCGCCCCTTTGGAAGTTTATTTACTGGAATAATTCCTTTGCACTGATGTTCAGCTACAAATTCTTTCATTGCTCATCCGGGCTCATAAGGAATAAAAGCTCCACTAGCTAATCGGTACTTATTGTCTGCACCTTTTACAATAAAGCCTGATTCCTCATCATGAATAGCATCTACACACTCATAGACTCTATGGCCTATTTGTCCGCAATAAAAGCATCTTCCATTGCTAGCATGCTGATGGCTCGTGGACTGCGCATTGACATTATAGGAATTATTCTGACTCTGGAAACCAGGATGGAAGTTTGACTGAGCTGTCAGAAAATTATTTAAGACCTGCGTTTGATGCTCAATGGCCTTTAATACACTTTCTTGACTCTGCTGAAATTGAGAGTTTGTCTTCTTTTGAAGATCCCAACTATCCAACAATTTAGCCATCATTTCTTCCACTTTAATAGTTGCTGCTGAGTTTGAAGGAACCATAGCTTCTGCTACTCCTAGATCCAATAATTTTCCAAATGGACTCTTTGACTCTTCAGAAGAATAAGCAGCCATGGCAAAGACTTCCTCAATTGTATAAGGGTCCTCTCCATGTTGCTTAGGTTGGGCTTGTTGCGTTGCACTCTGAACCAAATGAATTTGGGTGTGCAAATTATTTCCAAGCACCTTCCTGAATTCTGGGTCTAACCTTCCAAGAAACAACATAACCAGTTCATGGTTAGTGATAAGCAGCGGGCTCACATTTTTGAGCTTGCTAATCTCTGCATGCATCGTTCTGGTTAATGAAGCTACACTTTCTGATTGATGGAGAGAAATTCCTGGATGGCATGCTACTTTATGGCGCAAACGATCTGCAGATGCGGTCTCTGCTTGAGCTACAGTAGGATAACTCTTTTTAATCGCTTCTTTAAATGCGTTGTAAGTTGCAACCCCCGTAAATTCAGGGAACACCTTCCATTCATCATCTACACCAATGGCAACATAGTCCACTAATTTCTGTTTCTTCTGTTGGTCTGTCAGACCTCCATCTTCTGAAAACCATTCATCCATAATTCTAAAGAATCGTAACAATTCCTCAGGTTTTTCATTACTAAAGGTGGGCACTCCACGCTCTCCAACCTTTGGTATCTTATTTCCAGGAGCCATTTTCAAAATGGTACTCGACGTGCTTGCAATCTCTTTATTTAAATTTGGGTCAATAGAAAGTTCATCCAATCGAAGGGCTAATGAAGCAACTTCATCTTCTGAATGGTATTCACCAGGGAAAGATGCTTCTTCCTCAGGAATAGGGTTGTCTGGAATGGCATCTAATGATCTCTCTGCTCTCTGTCTTTTGCATGTGGGTAGCTCAAGTGCAACTGTTCCAGCACATAAAGAATTTCTAGTTGCTCTAGGAGTTGCGGGCTTTGACGGCACCATAATTTCTTAGAGAAATAGGTTTCTAACTTCAAGACCTTGTTCACAGAAACTTTATCAAAATACACCCCCTCGCAGTGGGCTCCAGATGATAAGCAGGGAAGTCTCTGGGTGTGAAAACACAAAAATGCGCAACACAACCACAAAAACAAAACAACCTCACTCGTAGTTTTGTGGAGGTGATGATAAGGAGTATTCTTATGAACTCAAATCCGAAGTTATGGGGTCTACTGGGGCTTTATGGGGCAAATATGGGACTTTCTCTCTGTATATTTCGATAATATACTCTTAAAAATATTCTGAGGGCTCTAATCCTCACTGAAACTAAGAAACTCGATACTAGACTTCTTTCTAGACTCTGAACGCCGTACTTTCTGTGACTGAGCGACTTCTTGTCAACTCCTAATCACTCAACTTTGTTCAGTCTTTATAAGAGAGTCTTTCTGCTATTTATTTCTTTTCTAAGCTTAGATCTTTCTCTAAAATTCTCAAAATATTCTGATGCATGTACTTCCGCTTATATTCTGGCAATCCGAAGTTAGACATCTCTAGCATATTTCTACAGCTCAAGGGGACCGCCCACTTGGATTTCTACTACTAAATTTCTACTGTATTTATACTACTTCAAACTATACTTATAAATTCGTGTCTGGGTGGATTAATAATGTCTAGCATGTGGAATCGATGGCGCAATATTTGCCAAGCTTCCTACCCATTGGTTCAATGGTAGAATTGTGTTTTCCGAGCATTCTATGGTAAATGCTATGCACTTGGCATTGTTAATGCACGTGGCACCACTAATTTCAATGCTTTTTCTGGCAAACTTTGCCTGTATGGTCTACTAATATGGTAGTACCATGCGCATTGCTGTGCATGGCCAGCAGACAGAGGGGAGTGTGCGCAGAACACCATGAGATGCAGAGACGTGCTCAATGTGATCAGCATTTGCCGAGCCGAGCCATGATGGATCTCATCATTTCATTAACTGTTCCAATGATCTGGACTATTATTAACACTTGTTTTAGTGGGCCACTGCTTCGCATGGCAGGACAATGCTTTTCCTACTTCACAAATAGTATTAGACCATCTATATATGATGATAGGTAAAATTTAAATATATGCCCTTCAGAATAAAATAGAACACACCTTGAACAGCAAATCCAATAGTACCTTGGCACAGATATTAGATTATGTAAGCGGCGGAGGAATGCTGCTGATATAATCACACACCCAGCTCCAGATACTAATAATAAGTCAAATCTAAATATAGCTGCCTTTTGCCACACACTGCTGGCACATGAGGCATTTGTTGAAGTTCATATTGCATTAACTGATGCTAACTGCAAAATATACTAACCATTGTAACCATAAACCACAGTCTGGTTAGCAGTTAGTCCAAATTTTAGAATTTTTGTAACTGCTTAAAACTGGTCTTAACCAGTTAGGACCAGTCATAAAATTCTGAAATTTTGCATGATTATACCCACATATTATAGCTTTTGAACGACCCAGAAAACGTAAAATTCGGTTGAGAATTAAGAAAGTTATAGCAATACTCGCAAAAATTGTTGAATCTGCTCTAATTTTATCATTTCTCAACCGTTTGTGATGTTCTTGAGCTCGTTTGACCGTAAAAATTGTGATTCATTTAGTTTACACTATGAGACAATTATTTATGCCAAAAAAACTGGTTATAACTGGTTGATAACTGGTTATAACTGGTTATAACAGTTAAAACCAGTTATATAACTGCAAATAACTGCACAAGACTGATCAAGACCAGTTAGTTGCAGTCCGGTCCAGTTATTTAGACATTTCTAATTTTACCTAACTGGTCTCAGTCTCGGTTAGGGTCCTGGGCACCCAAAAACTGGACCAGACCAGACTTTCAAACATTAATTCCAGCAGCCCTGTAACTTATTATATTATATAAGCGGCGAGGGATGCCCTTATATCAGCGATAAGATACAGCATTTAAAAATAATCTGAATCTAAATATAACTGCCTTGCACTAGGGCTCCATTCACAGCCATCTTCCAAAAACATATTTCCATCAAACAAGCCCATTAATATTTATACATACAAAACAAGTTTCACAGCAGTAAAATTTAACAACAAACAGAGAATACTGCCATGACAAGAACCAATGGTTTGTTGAAGAAAAAGAACATGGCAGAAGAATATGCCGGATAAAGCCGGACAAGCACGCCATCGGCTTGACTGCAGAGCCAGACCAAGCCGAACAAGCATGCCATTGTCTGATTGCAGACATGTTGAGATGCTGCAGGATCACAGAGCGTTACAAGAATGTCCTCTAAAAGAACGATGTTTTACTTACGTAAAAGCATCGTAATCAATCTCCTTGGATGAAGTCATTCCATCCCAGATTGATGCATTCTTTCCTTTTTTGTACATCTGGCTTCAGAAAGAAGCTGTGCCAATCCCTCGCAGCCTGTCAGTGCATCTAAGTGTTCAATGCCCCCTTGGTAGGATTTCTGATGCTCTTGCTTGTAAATAAATTGTACAAGTCTTTGAATAAAATAATAAAGACCGCTAGGCATTGTTTTAATGCCTATTGTATGTGTTCTAATTATTAAGAGCCTCAAGGAATGAAACTCGGGGAAGTTCCAGCCCTCTTATCAACTGCAAAATTAAGGTAATGACTGACTTGCACATGTAGACACATGCTGGTCTCATCACCGCTCATGGAAACTGTATCTGCAATCCAAGCATGCAAGCTTACTATGTGATCCAATAGGCCATTTGATGGTCTGCAAAGGCCATAAAGTGATTTGGACACTACATGGTATGTCGGCTGCCTTCTATGAATGCTACAGCAGAAGATAATAACTTTGAGGTATCCACAAGGTTCACACAAGAATTAGGCGGAATCATATATCATTTCAAGACATTCTATAAAGTTTGAAAGCATGTATCATAAAATAAAGAAAAAGAACAGCTCATTAAAATTTTGGTACACCTTCAGCGTGATTCCATTACAGGTGGCTGACCATTTGTTATAGGAGCTAGAGCTGAGCAAGCAGCCCATTGTTGTTTCATCACTTTACAAGACACTTCCGTGTTTGACTCCCGATGGGCAGCAGCAGCTGGGAAGATTTGCCTGCAGATGTCAATGAGCAGGGCACAGATCGACAATGGAAATCAACTCACATATTCCACCAAGCCAGAAGATCTCGGACTCTTCTCTTTGTAGTGGCATCTTGCACATCCTCGAAGAAGTCGACAATATAATTATGGAGACCTTCATAATTGAATCCGCCATACCATTCATCCCACCATTCTGCTGTCTGGAGGTTGAAATGAAGCTGCATTGATGTCAGGTATTATTTAGATAGAGAATAGAACAATACCTGTACTGCAGCATAGGCAATAGAGCACGGGGTCACTGTTTCATTCATGTGGAGAATTTTTGCGACAGTTTCTTTGCTTTGATTCTTCAAATTATGGTTTTTGGCAGTCTTGCATTTCTTCTTTGGTGGCTGGGTCTCATCGGCATCTGATTCTGAGTCCTCCTCAATATACTGTTTAGCTAATGAAGGCAATGTAAAGATGTGCTTGAAGACCTTGAATAATGATTGAGCAAGATAATTGAATAGTAAATGTTGAAACTTGACATGCCACTTACTTTGACAAGAAGAGAACTCTTCAAGAACCCATCCTCAAGATGCTCTTGATCATCTTTGAACTTGTAGTAAAAAACCCTCACATGGAAACTTCTGAGCCAATCATATTCTTCTTCACCAGCCTGCAATTTAGTTCAGACTCTAGTGCAAGGTTAAAAATGTGCATGAAATTAAGAGAGCATAATGAACATGGAATCTTCTCAGTTGAACTCAATAGGGCACAAAAGATGACCAGTTAAATCATGGTTGAGGCCTCGATTGGCACAGCTATCCATTTTGAGCAGAGGATTGGGGGGTTGGGGTCCATTTTTTGAGCCAATCACAGAGGTTGATCTGGATACTATTAACATTGTCACTGCATCCATGATTTGCACCATCCTTGAGCTAGAAAAAAAGTGAGGCAGACTGAAAATAACAATAATAAATGAGTGGCCCACATCTGCATAATAGTTGGCGATTTCATCAGCATTGCCCTCATCAAGTTTCTTTTGGAACTTTGGTACAAGATGAAAAAGTGCACAAAGAGCAACATAGCTCTGTTCAAACCTTGATAAGATCACATGTGAGTAAATGATGATGAGATAAGCATTGAGACAACATACTCACATTTCTTGTCTTCAACATCATCTTCCTCAAGCCCTTCAAACTCATCTATCTGGCAATGCATCTGGATCTTCACATAGCTCAATGTGCTTGTCAGACTTTGACATGAGCTCCAAGAGACTCCCACATATCATGACAAGCCTATGGATGCCACAGCCTGAAGCAAGAACAGTCGGTGAGCTGCTGTACTGTCAACAATGGTATGTATTCCTTAGTACTGACAAAATGGGCTTACCTCTTACCCTTCTTGCATTTCTTAGACTTCTGTGCCTCATCACTGGAACTGGATGTTGCTGCATCCACCATGAGAGCTTTCTTCTCCTCCTTCTCTTTGTGGTACTTCTGCTTATAGAGGACAAGTTGCATTGCTAGATCAAGTTCAAGGTCTTCATCACTTTCAGGCTGAGAAGAGGAGTTAGGCAAGGATTCAGGAAGTGGACAAGAGGGGGTAGGAGCCATGGTACATGAGTTTGGATGAAAGGGGAAATGGTCAGCAGATGAAAGGGAAATGATTGGTGGATGAAAGGGAAAATAGTTAACAAAAGTAATGTAAGGCTTCTTTTATAAGTTCTTCACTTCGAGGGCCATGCAAGGCTTGCTGATGTCAAAATAATTGTTTATTCTCAGGACAATGAACAACAATATATATAGGCTTGTTCTGTAATGTCATTTCTAATTCCATCTCCTTTTCCATTCTTCTGCTTGGCATTCATTCATGGAGAGGCATTGGCCTCATCTCAAGCTACAAGCTCTGCTTGTTATCTTTTTTATTCTGATGCACATCTGCAAACATTGTAGTGGGCCAGAAAAATTTACAGCATCTTCAGCTGGTGGTCTCAGGAATCATCAAAACAAATGTCAAGGATATATCAACTATTGTGACACTGAAGCTCTGCACCGGAAAGCTGTAGCAGCCTTAACATTAAATAAGAAAACAGCTCAGCTTGCAGATTGCAAAGCACATATTGTGAGTGAATAATTATCTTCAACAAAATTGTGCTTGATGCATGAATAGCAAATGGTTCGGGGAACCAGTTCAAGTTTCCAAGAAACTGCTGAAGACCAACCAATGGACGTAGATCATAATGTAGTTGACGTGACTATGGATTCATGTTTTTCCTACCACCCAGACATCTCTTCCGACCCTGCCCAATCCAATACTTCATCATCCATGCCACCTTCAATACCACCACTGCTGCCACAGTTTACTCAGTCTGGTCACCCAATGAACACGAGATGGCAGCCTGCTCAGTTTAATGATATGAATCCAGAACCCCTCCCTTTTATAGAGCCTGAACCTCCTGAACCACCATCATCATTACCCCGTGTTGTACTTGAAGCATGTAACTGACTATGGATGGCTGTGAATTCATTCTACCTTCTTTGAGAATACCTTTATTAGCCTTCTTTTGATCCCGATTCCTTCATCCCAAATGAGGACCTTCTTTCTGATGATGATACTGCAGCAGATAAATTGCGTCCAGTTACTCCTTCTGTTCACTGAAATCAAACAGTTGAACTTTTGATGAACTGGAAAGATTCTGGCCCACCAACAAAGTCTGATGCTGAGGTTGATCGACTTGTCAAAGAGGTACTGCTTGACCCAAATTTCAAGGTTGAAGAACTATGTGGGTTCAGTACAGCATGAGAAAATCACAGAAATGATGCTGCAGACAAGAACTCGCCATTTTTAGACTCCTTTCAGACCGCTTCTGTTCAAATTGAGGTTCCATCAGGATCAAGGAGTGTGCCACCTGCCATGTTTTCTATCCCAGGGCTTCATTTTTGCAAAATAACAGCTGTTATTAAAGCCACATTTGCATCCTCTCTGGCATTCAAATTTCATCTTTCACCCTTCAAATTATTTCGAAGATTATCCAATGGGGAAGAAGAATGAGTCTATAGTGAGGTTTATGATTCAGACATATACAACAAAGAACATGTCAAAGTTCAAAGCGCACCTGTGCCACCTGATGATCCACACTGCAAGCGGGAAAAAGTCATAGCTGCACTCATGTTCTGGTCAGATGGTACTCACTTAGCAAATTTCAGAACTGTGAAACTTTGGCTGATATACATGCTGTTTGGAAACTTATCAAAGTATATATGTGCCCAGCCTAATTCAGGAGCTTGCCAGCATATCACATACATCCCGTCTCTTCCAGATTCTTTCCAGGACTTTGTGGCAGGATTCCATTCAAAATGGGGAACACAGAAGAAGGATATTCCCACTCACTGTCAGCGTGGAGATGCAATCTACCAGAAGGCAGCAGCTATTGGTGGAGCTATTATCGACTGATTGCTCAAGCCAACATCATCAGTTCCTACTCTAAATGCATTTGTCAGCTGTCTAGGTGAGGACTTTGATGTCTCGCGCTTCCTTGTTCCTGACTTCCTTCATGAATTTGAGCTTGGTGTGTGGAAGGCCCTTTTCATGCATCTCATTAGAGTGTTGTATGCAGCAGCATCAGATGGAAGTTTAGTGGCAGAATTGGACAGACCTTTTGCAATATACCCACATTTGGATCAAGTACAATTTGATGATTCACCACCAATGCTTCAGAGATGAAGAAGTTGGCTGCTCATGACTTTGAGGACTTGTTACAGTGCAGTATTCCTGTATTTGAAGGGCTCTTCCCAGAGCCATATAACTCAATGGTGCAGATTCTTCTCTACTGTACTGCTGAGTGGCATGCTTTTGTGAAGCTCCATCTCCATACCGACAACACTCTCAACCATCTCGATGAGCTCACCCAGGATCTTGGGAAACTTATGCACAATTTCAGAGATATATCTGATGCAAATTTTGCAACATTTGAACTTCCACAAGAGACAGAGGCACATAACAGATGGCAACAAAAAGGCAAGGGAAAAGCAACGGAACATATGGGTAATTCCACAAGTGCAGGACGAAAACTGAAAAACCTCAACCTCCTTACCTACAAGTGGCACTCTCTTGCTGACTATGTTAAATCCATTCACCTCTTTGGGTGTACAGATGGGTTTTCTACTCAAGTAGGAGAGCTTGCACACTGACTGGTAAAACGACTGTACGGAATGACAAACAAGCATAATGCAGATCTCCAAATTGCAAAGCATTATCAGAGGGGTGAAAGGGCTTGACTTGCAAGACTTGCTTTTGAGAGAAAGAGGCTTCTGGAGCACAGAAAATCAAAGAGCGGATGGGCTACTGGTGCCGATGACAGTGATTCAGAGTCAGACATTAGTGCTGACACTGACCTACATTATAAAATATCAGCATCCACAAATAAGCCTGTTAATATCTTTACTGCCATTTGGTCAAACTGAGGTGATCCTGCATATCATCGATTCTTACCCAAGTCACAGGATCATCTTCTGGGATGCTTGCAGAACTGTGAATTTGATGCCGACATGCACGAAGATTATTCTGATGATGATCGCAACTCAATCTGTTTTGCAGGACAAAGAATATTCTCTGTTCAGACCTGTTGCCTCAACTATACTACCTATGATCTGCAGCATGAATATGACACAATTAACCCACGAACTCACCCTGACATTATGCTTCATGCCCCAGAGGCAGAGGAAGGTGGTGACCCTTATTTGTATGCAAGGGTAATAGGCATCTATCATGCAAATGTATGGGCAGATAGATCAGATATTCCCAATGCTAGATCAGTTTGCTGAATGGATTTCTTCTGGGTTCAGTGGCTTGGAAAGGAATACAATTACACACCAAATTGTCAAAAGGGGCTCTTGCCAAAGATTGGCTTTGTCGAATCTACAGATGACTATGCTTTTAGCTTTGTGAACCAAGCACATGTTGTATGTGGATGCCACCTAATCCCTGCATTCCATGAAGGATGTACCACAAACCTCCTTCCTGTACCGCAGAGTGTTGCCAGATGTTTAAATCCAAAAGAAGAGGATGACTGGGTAAACTTCTATGTCAATATCTTTGTTGACTGTGATATGATAATGTGCTATGTTGGCAGTGGTGTTGGACACTTGAATAATGGCCCTCAGCATGACATTGGCCCTATCAATCAGAATTTGGATGGCGAGGAACCTGAGTTAGAAGACGAGGATGGTGATCCAGTTAACAACTCCACCAATCCAGAAGTGCATCACATACCAATGGAAGAGGGGTTTGATGAAGAAGAACCTGGCTCAATTCCTTCTGAATCTGAAGATGAGTCCAGTGTAGATGGCAATGATCCAGATGTGGAAAGTGAGGATTCATATGATGATAACTATTGATCATTCTAGGTTTGAACTATAATAAAATGAATTTACTAAACATTAACTACTGTTTATCCTGCTGAAATTTGCGTACTAATCATGAATACTTGTAGTAGCGAATCTTGGTCTCTTCCAACAAAATCTTAGCTTGAAGAACCTTTATATAAGCTAAACTTTTCATTCTCCTAGCATGTTCCTTTGTCATCTTGATGTGGACACAGTGAGGGGCACACAAATTGGCCTGAGAAGCTGGCGAGGAGGCTTTGGGCATTTCAACACTGGGCAGTTGGGAGTGCTGAACAGATGAACCAGTCTGTCAAGGAGAATGTCAAAAGGTGAGTTCAAAAGGTGACTGGCAATGGAGTACATACCAGTCTACTTGCAAGTGCCACATCTGGCAGCACATCTTGTGCTGTTTTGGCCTCTAACTGAATCTTTTCTCTCCTTTCTCTCTTGTCAAACCATTGTGTATCAAATTCTGGAGTCTGTGATGGATTGTCAGCAAACATATCATGGAACTCCAAGAGAACTGCTGGCAGGTCCTGTCGAGCTCCCAGACATGTACGTTGGGGTTCCTCAGGTGGCTTAGTACCTGGAAAGTGGTAAATTTCAGGTTCAGGGCTTGGGATCTGAAGCTTTACAGTCATTGAGCCAAGGACACAAAATCTGAGGGATGAGAAAGTAAACTCACAGAGTGCTCATAATCTATTGAGCTTTCAATTACTTCATCAGAGGGAGGTAATTCCAATTCAGAGCCGGCTTGGCTTGCAGCACAAATCTTGCGGTCTTCATTGACATGGAATGCAACAAAGGGCCATGGAGCTCAACTGTACATGCATCTAATTGTCAAGTAGTTAGCAACAATGATAAACAAAAAGAATGGAGGGTGTTGAGCAAATACACACCTTTAATGCAAGGTCACTGACATTTGGGCCCCAGAAACAATTGTGGAAGGCATGCAGGGTAAAGGAGAGTTGTAATGCAATGTTGGATGCAACATGTAACACTTTCCCCTGCAGTCACTGTAACATCTTACTTCAGCATTACAAGGACAGATAAGATAATGAAAAGATAGATGATGACTCCATGATACTGTCGTATTCTCAGGATTACCTTACAATATAATAGAAAGTCCTGATCATCATATACAACCCTTATAAGACCTAGAAAAAGTAGATATTAATTCTATAACTCTAATACAATCTGCAATGGTTATAAATGGCCATACAGATTCATCAAAAACACTATGATATGCTTGTACAATGGAAAAAGTATGATATTCAAGCCACATGATACCAACAATAATAGGAACAAATGATATAGCAATATATTACAATGCGGGGCCATCGTAAGATAGTAAGAAGACTACAAGAGGTGTAGGGCCAAATCATAAATTCCCCGATTTGCTGATGTACAACCAACACATCAACCTGCATGCCTAGACCTTTGCAAGAGATTCAAAAGTATTCTGAAGAATATAGATTGCTTCAGGAATGCTTCCAGGATGTCTTCAGGTGGATGGAGAAAGCTGTACAATTTTTTTCCAAGTTTTATCTCCTGATATTCACTTACTTTTAAAATTGGACAGCTCAAGGAAACCTTTCCAGATGAGTTTGATGTAATCAAACTGTTTGCTACAGTTCTGCCCACTGATGGCCTTTCCCTGGTTTACCCCTTCAGTGGGTTTGTCATGAACTTCAACATTTGCACAAAAATTCATCGGGACTCCAATGATCTGTGTCTTTGCATTGTTATCACTCTCACAGATGATGATTGTATAGCAGGAAACCTTTGCCTCAAGGAACCTGGTATCTGCCTTCAGTTGCACTGTGGAGACATGTGGTGTTCCCTTTGCACCTCCTCAGCCATTTTAATACTCATTTTAAAGGGGAGCATGCATCATTGGTGTTTCACATGGACTCCTCAGGGGAGATATGGTTTGAAAGGCACAATAAGTAGGATGGTAATCTATCCATGAATACAACCCATGTTCTTTAGCTTTGTGGATCCAATAGCCATCTCTGACTTTTGACTAAGCTCTCTAATGTCATTCATCCTTTCCCTTAATTAGAAAGGCGAGTCTATTTTGGGAAACCTATGAGTGGTATTGATTCAGCTGTGCCAATTCAGTTGTTTTTTTATCTCCTCCCCAACAGGACGTTTTTATTGTGTGACCTATGGCTAACACCTGATCTTTGAGTTCTACACAATCTTCTCATAGCAGAAGCTCAGGTTTAGTAACTAGGGATGGAAAGCCCACCTCTAGTAGAGGCAACAAGAATGGCAAATCAGTGCCTCCTCCACCCACCATTAGTTCAACTGCCATGGCCACATACAAAATGGTACAGGAGAAGCTGGAAGCTCAGAAAAAGATTGCTAAAGAAGCACAGGATGCAGGTGAGCAGCAGAGTTAGTAGTCCCCCAATTTACAATTAAATTCTGTTAGCTATATGCACTCAAAATAGAGAGCTTTTAGAGGCTGAAGGCTTCTCAGATGAAGACAATGCTCCCCACTGCAAGAAAAAAAAAATGATGGTAGCTGTGGAGTTTAGCGAAGATGAGGATGATATTGCCAATGGACTTCAATCTATCAGGGCAGCTGCTCTAGGCCAGAAAGAGCAAGAGGTGGATGAAGAAGATCAGAATATAGAAGGAGAAGATAGAGCTCATAGGAGTGCGAAGAAGAAGAAGGAGACCATTTTGCAGACTTGGAAGGGATGGATGTTGATGAAGACATTGATGAAAATTCAGCATCTGGAGAAGGCCAACTCTCAAATGAAGTTTGTTATTGCAACTATTTAAGTGCTTGAGCTGATATCATTTTTCCCTTAGATAGGAGTTGAAGCCTCTGGAGATGAAGTCTCAATGATGTCTAAGGCATCTCAGTCCAAGACCAAGTCTGTGGGTTGCCCCAAAACTCCAACCATGCCCTCCAGTGCTGCAAGTAATTCCAAGGTTGTTGAAAAAGACTTTACACCAAGAACACTCAGGCTTGCTTTAGCCTCTAAAAGCCATGTCTGCACTAGAACTGTGTATGATAAGCCCTTTCCATGCAATAACAAATTTGCTTGCATCACCTTCACTTGGCAAACCATTAAGGAAAGTGCAGCTGCAAGTGATGACATGGAAGTTAGACAAGCTTACAAGAGGGCTACAAAAGACATGGCAGTCAAGAGTAACTTGATGAAATTTGCAAGTTTTATTTGTCTACAAATCATTCCTGTCTCCTAACACTTGCATTTGTATGCCTAGACAATGTATGGTCGGACAGGCCTTATCAGCAGCATTATATCAAAAGCAAGGGATAAAGTCAGAGCTTTCTACTGTCTAGGAGGTGAACCAGAGGCCATCAAGAAAGATGTTGAGTGGTTGATTAAGGACTCCCACTTTGTTTATGGCAGCATCAATCTCAAAGTATGTCTCTTCTCTTTCCTTGAATATATTCTATCTAACCCTTTTATATAGGAAAGAACAGTTGACCCAATGAAACCTTTTGGAGTGCAGCTTATTGTTGAAATTATTGAAGGGCAATGGTTTCCCTCGACATCTGGATCAAAGCTTGATCTTGAGACTACCAACTAGATCTACCTTTGAATGTTATGCTTTTGGTGGTGACAGTGGTAAGTCATTCTCTTCTTTGTCATCATAGTGTCTTATGCTTTTGAGTGCTAGATTGAACATGCACTTAAGGAGTGGAGTTCTACAGGATGCAAAGCATGCCAAATTACCTTCTCAGAAGATACAGTGAGACAGAGGTATTATGGCTTGCTTTTCACTTTATGATAGAGCTGACTGATTTAATGCTTGAAGTTATGAATGCCATCTTCACCACTGGAAATTCTTTGAATCTCAGATGAAGGCCTGGCCAGCATGGTGGAGGAGAACTGTCCTGGAAGGAATACTGTAGGATGCCGGTCAAGGTCTTGTTATTAGATTTCTGATGCTAACCTTTTCTTGCAGTGCAAATCACTCAAATTTTGACATCAACACTGAAGAGAATGACTTTGCAAATTTAGATTTCAGTCAACTTGATGCTCTGGCAGGATTTGAAGAAGAGCTGGGGAATTCTGAAGGTCGGTCTGGAGCAGGTCAGTCTGGAGGCAGTTGTTCTATGGAAAATGGGTCTGTGGAAGGGGTAGGTCAGCCTGCAGCAGGTGGGTCTTTGGCAGGTGGGTCTTTGGGAGGTGGGTCTTCAGGAGGTGGGTCTTCGGGAGGTCAGTCTGCTGTAGGTCAGTCTGCTGTGAAAGGTCGGGCTGGAGATGATCATATTGAGGAAGGGTGTTTAGCTAGTGCTGGAGGAGAGGCATGTGTTCTAGAAGCAGGTGTGAATAGGGAATCTGCAGGAACTTCAACTCACAGTAGCTTCCACTCCACATCTCCCACTACCAGTCAACCTTCATCTGCAGTTGCTAATAATTAAATAGTATAGCTATTTATTTTATTTTTTGTGAATATTTGACTAGGACAACTGCTTATATACAACTACACCTGCTTACACACAACACTGTTAGCTTTCAGGCTTTAAAAAGTAGGTTTACAAGCTACAAGAAGCCTTAAAGGAATGCTTTCACAACTTCATCTGAATGTTTGAGACCACAACATATGTCTTTACATCAAATATGTAAGCACCTAACACTTTTATAAAGCATTTGTAGAAATTTTATAGGACTAATAAATCATATCTGGTTTGTGTTAAGGACACTTGGAACTGTTACTGATTTTTTTTAGATCTATTGGCAAGGCTTAGAAAACTATTTACATAGCATAAGATATATTTTAAGAAGATTTGCCTGCATGTGACAAGTCTTATCAAGCAATTTGAATGGCTTTAACATGGCTTTGCATGGCTTTCACATGGCTTTGCATGGCTTTGCATGGCTTTCACATGGCTTTGCATGGCTTTCTTAGCATATGACAAGTCATTTCAAAATTTCCATATCATTTTGTATGTCTTCTATGTATATATAAAAAGCTTAATAGCATGTATAGTAGTGACTGTTGCATTTCTATCTTGCTTGGTCAATGATTTGAAGGTTATCTAATATACTTCACTATATATGTTCTAGGCTGGGAGGTAGCTTTGAAAAAACCTGAATTACCTTAAGATTAGGTTACAGAAAAGGGTGGCTTTTTATGTCAACAAAGTCTTTACAGCTTTGGTGGCCTTAAAGCCAGATAAAGCAATGTATATTTTTGTAAAGCCAATATCCTTTTTCCTGATGTTGGGGTATCCTGTCAACACCAATGAAGCCAAAACTGCCACTGCACTGAAGAGATCAGCCAAATGATGTGAGTTGTTGTTCCAGGGTGATCCTACTGTATTTATACTACTTCAAACTATGCTTATAAATTTGTGTCTGGTTGGATTAATAATGTCTAGCATGTGGAATCAATGGCGCAATATTTGCCAAGCTTCCTACCTATTGGTTCAATGGTAGAAAAGTGTTTTCCAAGCATTCTATGGTAAATGCTATGCACTTGGCACTGCTATTTTCAATGCTACTTCCAGCAAACTTTGTCTTTATGGTCTACCAATATGGTAGTACCATGCACAATGCTGCACATTGCCAGTGGACAGAGGGGAGCATGCACAGAACACCATGAGATGCAGAGGCATGCTCAATGTGATCAGTGTTTGCCGAGCCAAGCTGTGATGGATCTCATCATTTCATTTACTGTTCTGATGATCTGGACTATTATTAGCATCAATCTCCTCACATGAAGTCATTCTGTTCTGAGAATGATGTGTTCTTTCCTTTTTCATACATCCAGCTTTGGAAAGAAGCTATGCTGATCTCTCACAGCCTGTCAACACATCTAAGTGTTTGATGCCCCCTTGGTAGGATTTCTGATACTCTTGCTTGTAATTAAATTGTACAAGTCTTTTAATAATTTATAAAGACTGCTAGGCATGCATTTAGTGCCTACTGTATGCATTCTAATTATTTAAGAGCCTCAAGGAATGAAACTTGGGGAAGTTCCAGCCCTCTTATCAACCCCAAAATTAAGGTAGTGACTGACTTGCACATATAGACATGTGCTGGTCTCATCACCGCCTCGAGATGAAGTCATGGCAGAAGCAACATATCTAGGTTGAGGCATCATGGACAGTGTGAGTTTGGAGGAAGAATAGGCAACTCACCAAACTTGGTGGCAGCCTTACTTTAAGGCTCAGCAGAATGGCTAAAAGGAGATAGTAAAATGAACCATGGGCTGGACATGAATCTGAAAGATATGAACTGTGAGTCAGAAAATATGGACAAACAATGTCTCCATAGAGGTCAGCTAGCTCCTGTGAAAGCGCACTAAAGCAGAGCACCCACTAAGATTGAAAATATTTCATAAGAGTGTGTCATGTTGAGATGTTAGCATACATATCAGGACATGAGGTGTAGTCTTACCTGAGTGGCAGAGACAATATTTAACAGCCAATCAGATGAGTTTGATATTTCTTCAAAGAATCACAAACATACCCTAGAAATGCACAAGTAGATTATAAGATCAATTGGTGAGATAGTGTCGGTATGTGCTCCAAAGAGTGAATCTTGCTTCTGGACTCTACCATAGAAATTGTGGTCCATATGCTCTACAGATCTACCATTCACTTTCCTGTAATTCAGCTCCATCGTGAGTGGCATATTATGACTGTACACAGCACTCACTGACTCTGACATGAACCGAAGGAGTGCCACTAATCCCACACAGCACAACAGAGGAAATGACAGTAGCAAGACCAAATTCAAGACCAGCTGTTTCACATGAATGAGGATGGGGAGGCAGATCCTGCTGATGGTCAGGATGTGGCAAGGGTGAAGTGAGGTGGCACCATACTGTTATATATTCCTCGATGCAGCATACTTGATGTCTCAATTGGAGCTGTTCTCTATATGGATGCATGATAGCCACGTAGACCCCTGTGATGGAAAGACTGGTCTGTAATGCAAATAATGCACCCTAAAGGTGCATATGCCCTGTTACGGATTGGACAACAGGGAATATTAATCCATGAATGATTTCCAGAATTTTGTGAGTAACTAAACTCACATAGGTAGAGAACATGCCTGCAGATATTCATGGATGAACCAACACTGGGCAAATTGTCAGGAACAGTCTCCAGTACTATTGCAACCTGTTGGAGGAGACAAGTCAGCCAGTAGGTTCCCATTTTCAAAATCAGAGAGATATTGCTACAAGTTCTCCCTGAATACAATCTACAATCAGCTGGATATCAGAGATTATAACATGGGAAACATACCACAAGTAATTCAGGTCATTATACAACAACCTCATCAAAGAAACATGTTGTAAGGGGGACATGTCATACAGGGTGGGAGGTCTGATCAATTGCAGAAGGCAAAGACTATGGATGCATATAAGGGATTTGTCAATGAAGGTGCCAATATTAGACTCGATAAATCCCATGCGATCATTGTATGGAGTCCAAGGGTCCATCGTGAATATCAGAACTGGAAGGGTAGGCCATGGGTGTAAGTGATCCCATTGCAAGGTGGTCAGCTATCTACTTGGTAGACAGTTGGAGCCAATGTGGGTGCGAACATGCTGGAAGGGAGGAAGATGGAGGGATAGGACCCATCTACATAGAGAATGGTGAAATGCTAATTCTTGCTTAAGGGTGAATGTACCTTCTGCACTAAACATGTTTAAGCTTGCAAACTATTCTGGGTCTTTCAATGAAATGAAACACAATGAAAGTTCTTCACAATTGGCCTTAACGAAATGCAACGAAATGGACCAAAACAATTCAATTCAAACTTTAATGCAATGAAACGAAACAATCAAATATCCAGTTAATATCACTGAGGTATTCCTCCTGGCATGTCTGCACTAATATCTGTGCTCTATGAGGTGGATTGCCTGCCTGTTCTACTGGATTTCTACAGCTTTTATACCTATGAGAGAGTCTCTATTATTAGTGCATAAAATTGCTGGATGTACTCTATTCCTACTCAGCTGGTCTGTGCATACTTCGGTGCACTATTTTACTAATGTACTATTGGGTAATAAGCATATTGGCCACTCATCTGTGTCTGCATCCTTTGGTCAGACCAGTTATCATCAGAATAATGACCCACTATTTAGTCTAGACCCTAGGTCTTGAGCTATTGCACCATTGTGGTGTCAGGCCGGTGGGTGGACTATCTCCCACTTAAGCCATATCTATTATTAGAAGGGTTACTCCTGGGAGCACACCTTCAGTTTCCATGCTAATCACCATATTTTCTTATGTGTATGGTTTAGATATCTTAGGCTACCTCCATATTTAGAGGTCCACACTATTATCAGGTCTTGGTGTATTCACATAGCTACAATGTCCCTCTTGATGGTTAATGACTTGAGTGTATTATTAGGTCCCATTAAGTCTTTGGTAATCTTTTATTATAGATGCCTCTGAGCTTACTGAATAGACCTGGTCCCAGGTTGTTACTCAGTTGCTACTGCTGTGCTAATTGTAGTAATTTTATAATAGACACTCTGTCTTTAGTTGGCCAGTATGAGGTCCTACTGCCTACTCTTAGTACCCTTGTATTAGGTGTTTATCTTGGATCATTAATGATATGTTTAGTGCATAAACATAGTAAAAGCACAAAATTCATGGGTAACCATGTAGGTACCCTATCAATGGGCAGGATGGAGGGGTTGGATTGATAAGGGGCATCATATGGAAGAGAGATGGTGCATTGCCAGAAAGACAAAATGGTGCTCTCTGTAAGGTGTTGGCATGATTGTCTGGGTAAGAAAAGATGTATGGAAGGGAATGAAAGGAATGAGGCCAGAGGTCAGAAAGAAGTCATAAGGTGTTTAATACATTGTCTGGGTGAGTGATCACATCAGCACACTTTAAACTTCTGTTCCAATTTATTTGCTATGTACATAAATTATTCAACACAGTAGAAATCCAAGGACAATATAAGAATGAACATATCAGATTAAAGTACTAGAAATTTTCTACCAAATAGTTTAATAACTATATTTACTTAGCCAATTATTAACATAAAATGTGTTTGGGTGGTCCAAAATATTTTCTGGATTCCATTCTGCTGGGACATCACCTTTGGGGAATGCAGGAAAAAGCATGCAGCTTTGACAATATTTCCTAATGGAACAATAGACCCCTGTCTCCTAGTTTGCTGAGCATTCCATTGTCTTTTGATGTGATGCATCATTCCATGTTTCTCCTTGGCAGTGCGTGTAAGAGGAGAATACCATTCAATATAAGCTAAAGGCCCTTGAGGCCAGCTTGGCAGAAGGTCATGAGGGCCAGGAACATATCAAGCTTTTTTGGAAGAGTGAAAATAACTTTGATGCAACCAACTCAGGTGCCTAGATAAACAAGCAAATTGGTAAGACATAATTAGAGGCCTGAAAATAATTCATGAACAGCACCTTCCAATCCTGTAGGCTCTGCTTTGTCATTGACAAGTGCAATGACTGTATCAAAATGTTCATGAGGAAATTTTTCTGACCTCAGTATTGCTTTTACAAGGTCTCTTTCTTCTTCATCTTCATGTATTCCAACAGGATTGAAGTGAAACATGCTGTATACATCTACCTTGGTAAATGAGAGAGGTGCCTGATCTAGACACCTTTGCCCTATGTTATGACTTTAATGATAGAACTTTATTCGGCATGATTAAAGTCTAGCATAGTAGTCGTAGAGGATGTTCAATGAAGTCCACTAAGGTATTGTCTTCAACAGAAGATTGCCTTAGTGGTTCAAGTTCACTCTGGCTGTTACAAGAGTAGATTCTCAAGAACAAGCTAAAGTACAGGTAGTCTAGCTATGGTTTATATACTATTTGTTGTTGAATAATATATATATGAAATGAGAACAAAACAGGGGAATCGGAAAGGGTGATCATCATGGAGGCAATATGAGGGATGATGATCAAAGGAAAAGATTGTCCGCATACATGTAAGAGAGTAGTGATCATCTTTCAAGGAAAGATGATCAAGAAGAAACTGTATAAATAACAATTTGAACAGTAAATGATAAGGGGAAAAGAGCACACGATAAGATAAGGAAAATAAGGAGGATTGTAACATTACCCCCTACTAAGATTGAAGCCCTGGCTTCAAAATGAGGCTCACCGAAGTGTTGTTTTCTGCATCAGCGCCCTGCCAACTGTCCTGCCATTTGTCATACCAGTCATTGGCGAGTTGTCAATGTCATCCACATGTTCCAGTTGTTCCGCTGAAACACTAGTTCTTGCTTAAGGGTGAATGTAAGAGTTGAGCTCTTAAGTTTTAGTGAGCTATTCTTGCTTCAATTGCAACAACAACCCACTCCTACTTCAAACTAACTCTGTCTTCACAAACACTTATTTCGAGCAAGCTCTAGGTTAAGTTGTTGGAGGCAGTGATTAGAGTAAGATCTATTGGACTAGGTAGTCTGTTTGGGTATTGGTGGCTCTTCTTAACTGAGATCTCAAGTGCTTCTGCACTAACATGTCTAAGCTTGCAACTTTCTGATCCCTTTGATGAACGAAACACAATGAAAGTTCTCTCAATATTGGTCTTCATGAAATGCAATGAAATGGACCAACTTATTCATTCAAATTTTAATGCAACACAATGAAACAATCAATTATTGGTAGTTAATTATCACTGAGGTAGTCCTCCTGATGTATCTGCACTAATGATCAGTGGTCTACGGGTGGATTGCCTGCCTATTCTACTGGTTTTCTACAGTTTTATACCTATGAGAGAGTCCCTATTTTAGTGCTCTACATTGCTGGATGTACTTTATCCCTACTCGCCGGGTCTGTGCATACTTCGGCACACTATTTACTAGTGTAGAATTGGGTAACGGGCATATTGTCCACTCATCCACACCCGCATCCCTCAGTTGGTCTGACTACCATCAGAATAATGATGTGCTAATTAGTCTAGACTCCTGGTCTCGAGCTATTGCACCATCATGGTATCATGCCGGTGGGTGGACTATCTCCTGCTCAAGCCGTATTTATTATTAGAAGGGTTACTCCTGGGAGCGCACCTCCAGTTTCCATGCTAACACTGTATTCCTTATGCATATTATTTAGACATCTTAGGCTACCTCTGTATTTAGAGGTCCGTGCATTATCAGGTTCTGGTGTATCCACGTAGCTGCAATGTCCCTCTGATAGATTAATGACTGGAGGTATTATAGGTCCCACTAGATCTTTGGTAACCTTTATTATAGATGCCTCTGAGCTTACTGAATAGACCTAGTCCTAGGTCATTACTCAGTTACTACCGCCACGCTAATTGTAGTAATTCATAATAGACACTCCGTCTAGTTGGCCAGTATGAGGTCCTACTGCCTACTCTTAGTACCCTTGTGTTATGTGTGTTATCTGGATCATTATGATATATTAGCACATAAATATAGTAAAAGTGCAAAATTCATGGGTAACCATGTAGGTACCCTATCACTGCTGTGAACTGGAATGCATACCCTACAACTCCCTGTCACTGCATCGGATCAGTCATTAACTACAGTTGACCATGTTGTTGCCAGGCCGGTATTGCTGGCAATGTCTACAGTGGTATCGGCAGCAGTCTGCCTGCCAATGGTTCGGGCTGTCGCAAGCAAAGCAGCGCCTCTGAGGGTTTGGGCGGGCATGTTGGAAGGGAGTCAGTGGACAATTTCATACATATGGAGAGGATATGGCATAGGAAGTGTCAGGAGTGCTGCTGAATATGTTGCCCAGAAACCAAGTTGATATCAAGACTGGACTCTAAGCCAGTCTGAGCTACACTATATATACATATTTAAACTATTCTAGAATATTCTACCAACTTCTCCACCAATATGGAACCTGTAGAACTTCATAGAACCTTCTTTGGTATTCCAGCCTAATGGGTTGTGTCCTATAATGACCTAGGTCATATGACTACTGACACCACTAGTCCTGGAGGTAAACCCTGACAGGAAGGAGGTGGGGGTCGATCGGCATTTCAGGCAGAGGTCATCTGGATGGAGGTGATGGTTCTCCTGGGAGGAATAGTGATGGGTGGTGCAGTTGGGATGGTGTAGCAGGGCGTGTTGGAAGGGATCTTGCAGTTCTATTGTTGCAGTGGTGGGGATGACAAATTGTTCATCTTGAGGAGGAAGGGGCATGTTGGTCTGTGGGGAGGGTTACAAGCGGAAGGGAAGAGGATGGTTCCATTTCAGACCTAATGGTGGAGTGGCAGTCAGGGCGTTCTCCTCGTCGCTGCTACTGACAAGGAGGGTTCAATGCTCATTCGAGCTGGTGTTGCTTGATGGTTTCGAAGGTCTGGAGGGACCTAGTGTGGGCCATCTTGACCACTTCACGGTGTCGTTCAGCATGATCGACTTCTTTTTGAACTGTTGTAGGGTCTGTGAGAGAAAGGGGTCATCTTGAAGGACTTTGAGCACAGTGGAGTAATGGGGGGTTCTTTCAGGAACTCATAGAGTTCCTTATGGAGAGGCACTGGAAATTGACAAAGTCGAGTAAATTGAGTATGTCCTCGATAGAACAGACTGGGACATGTACCGTGGGACGAGGAGGGGGTGCAATGAAAGGAGCATCTTGGGGTCAGGGGAGTCGGAAGAGATAGAGTCCATCTGAGATAGGCAGACTTGGATGTCGGGGGAGAGGAGGATGAAGCGGAGGTGGCAGCACAAGTATGAGAGTAGAGGCTGGGCATATTGGTGGAGTTCAAGTTTGAGTTCTGGTTTGACCAAAGTTCAAATTGAAGTTAGAACCTGGTCGACTTGCCTTCTTAAGTGTTTCCTGATTTCCTTTTCAGTCTTCTTCAACTCCTGTTTCACTAGTCTCTGGGTGATGGGCATGGAGGACTTGAGGGCCTTCTGAGCTGTAAGGTACCTATATTGGTCCATCCACAGCCTGTTCATGTCTGGATCTTCATGGAAGACTGGGAATTGGATCTTCTTCCTTTTGTCTTGATTGGGGTTGGGTATTGTCCCGATTATAGGTGGTTGTTCAAGTGGAGTAGGCAGTGGAATAGCATGGACTTCATTCATTTCAGGAACAAAGGCATGGCATTTCAGTTTAGTTGTATGGGGGAGGTGAAGGAGTTGTTTGTAATCATTCAGTTTTTCTGATGCATTGGCAAGGTTTGATCCAGGTTCCCATGATGCTTCAGTAATTGGATAACTGAGCCACTTGATGTGGTACTGATAGCATCCATTCCTAAGTTTGCGGTGGTTCAGAATGGTTTTGACTTCATATTCTGGTTCTCCATCAATTGTTTCAGGGGTGGTTGTGTGAAGTTTTTACTGTGACTAGTGTTTCCATGTAGGGCATCAGCAACATTGCATGGAAGATGTCGTGGATTCTCCATGTCTTTGGCAATTGAAGCTGATATGTTAATGGCCCTAGAACATGTTTGATCTTGAATGGTTCTTCTCATCTCAGTGCCAGCTTCTTGTTGTAAGTGTTTTGAGGTTCCTTGAGTCTAGCCATACCTTTTCACCTTCTTGAATGGTTTAAGTTAGATTTTCATTGATCGGCCATCCTTGCTCTGGCCAGTTCGTGTGCTGCAAGGGCTTCCTTCCTATCTGTGATTAGGTTCTTTAGTTCTCTTCTATGGAGGGAACTTCATATTTTCAACGTGGTGGGAATCACAATAGGATTGGTTCCTAACATGAGTTTGAATGGGGTTTTCTGTCTGTCCACATGTCTCCTATCATTGTGAATGAATTCCAGGGTGCCAACATGTTGTTTCCAAGTATACGGATTGGAGGAACAATAGATGGTGAGGTATGCTTCTATTTCCTGGTTAAATCATTCTGTGTGCCATCGGATTGTGGATGGTAAGCCATGGATAATTTCGATTTAATTCTGAGGAGTTTGAGCAGTTCCTGGAATGTTTTTGCAGCAAATTGGGGTCCCCTATCAGAAATAATACTGTCTGGTAGACTGAATCATTTGAACAGGTTGTCCTGAAGGAGCAGTGCAGCTCCTTCTGTGTGATCGTTTTCAAGCAAGGCATGATAATTACCCCCTTTGTAAGCCCATGGTCAACCATGACCAATAATGAATCATCATCATCAATTTTAGGGAGGTCAGTAATTAAATCCATTGAGCATTGTGCGAATGGTCACATGGATTTGGCCCCTTCAATTGGGTGCAGAGCAGGATTTGCTGGATTTCTGTTGATCTTAAACTGTTGGCATTGTCCACATCCTTTGATATAGTTTTTGACAAATGTTCACATTCCGGGCCACCAGTAGTCTTGTCGTACTGCACTGTATGTCTCTAGCTCTCCGGGGTGTCCTGCAGTGACTGGGTCATGGTACATGGCCACTATCTTCCTTCATAGTTCTTGATCATCAGGAATATAATTCTTTTTCTTGTAAAAGATTAATTCCCTGACTCCTTTGAGTTGCATAGTTTCCCAATCATTTAAGTCCTTTGCAAAGACTCCAGGGTCCTTCTTGTGTTAAGAGTTTCAGTGCATCAGTTATGTCCTTGTCGAGTTTCCTGGATTGGGCAATTTCCATTTGGAGATCAGCATCAATGAGATTTATAAATAGATTCTCTGGTAAGAGAATCTTATCTTCATTGTCATGATCTTCATCCAGTATCATGTCCAGTCTTCGGGATAGGGCATCGGATTGAATCATTTGGCTTCCGGGGATGTGGACAAGTTGAATGTCATATTCCGAAAGAAATAGAGACCATCATGCTTGGTGTCTATTCAGTTTTTGAGTACTTCTGAAGTACATCAAATTTTTGTGATCAGAATAGATTGTGGTTGTGAAGGTGGATCCCTGGATGTAGTGTCGCCATTCCTTGAGTGCCCGGATCATCACCAATAGTTCTCTGTCATAGATCTCATAATTTCTCTTGGTCGGGGAGAACATTTTTGAGATGAATGCTACTGGTGTTAGTCTCCATTGCTGTCCCATTGGAGTAAGAACTGCTCCTGATGCATATTTGGATGTGTCACATTCGATCTGAAATGGTTTGGCAGTGTCCAGCATGGTGAGAACTGGTTCTTCCATGAACTTCTGCTTGAGTGTGATGAAAGATTTCTTAGCGCCTTCATTCCATTTGAAGCTTCAGTCTTTCTTTAATAGCTCATTGAGTGCGTGAGCTATTTCTGAATATTTCCTGATGAAGCACCTGTAAAAGTTTCCAAATCCTAAAAAGGATCAGACCTGCTTCACGTTTTTCAGTTCTGGCCAATCAGATATTCTGCTGAGTTTTGAAGGGTCCATGGAAATCATTCCAAGATAATTGATTTTGGTTTGCACAAACGTGCATTTCTCCAGTTTCAAGTATAGGTTGTTGTCTCAGAGTGTTTGGAGTACCTTCCTTGTTATCTGTTCTAGTTTCTTCTTATCTTTGTGAAAGATTAGAATGTCATCCATGTAGATAATGATAAAGCCTTTGTGTACGATGTCTTTGAACATGGAGTCCATCATTGACTGGAATGTCGCTGGGGAATTGCACATGCTGAAAAACATAACCATTGGTTTGAATAGTCCTTTGTTTGTTTTGAATGCTGCTTTCCATTGGTCACCATCATTGATCCTGACATTGTTGTATCCCCATCAGACATCAAGTTTTGTGAAGTACTTGGCTCCTTTGAGTTTGTCCATGAGTTCGGGGATCAATGGGAGGGGGTAGGCATTTTTGACAGTCCATTCATTCAAGTACCAGTAATCTTGACATGGTCAAAAGCTTCCCATCTTTCTTAGATACAAAAAAGAATGGGGAAGCCATAGGGGATTTCGACAGTCATATATATCCTTTCTTCAGGTTCTCCTCAAGGAATTTGTCCAGTTCAGTATCCTCAGTAGGTGTTAGAGGATATGCCTTGAAAACCTTGGGTTGAAAACCTTCTTTGAGTTCAATTTTGTGGTCCCAAGATCGAGATTCAGGGAAGCAGTCAGCCAGTGTCTTTGTTGAAGATGTCCAAATATTCATGGTATTCCAGTGGGATCATTTCCTTGAGCAGCTTTTCTTCTTTCTTTGCATCATGTTTCTGAGCAAAGATTTGGGAAGAAGTCAGTTTCGCATTGATCCAAATTTTGTTGTCATCAATGGGGATGTCCTAGATTTCCTTTGTTTCCAGAAGGGGTTCGTTACCTAAAAAGGAGATGATCAGTTTGGAGGAGTCATCCAATTGGTTGATCTGTTGAGTTTCCTCATCAGGTAATTCTTCCATTTGGGATGAAGTGGTAATTTCCCTGTTGAGTGTAACTTGTCCATTTTTCCAGTTGATTTCCGGGTTGTTTTCCTCAAACCAGGGAAAACTGAGAATGATCCTCTGTTTTCCCAATCCTGTGACTGGTAGTCATTCCATTCAGGGTTGTCCATCAATGTTGAGTTTTAAGTCAACATAGCACTTAATGGTTCCCTTTTTGTTCAGGGTTCCATCTATGTTAAAGACTAAAATCTCTTTTTCCACTGCCTTAGTTTCCAGGTTGTGTTTCTTCATGAAGTTTGGGTCAATGAAACTTTCCTTTTGCTCCAGTGTCTCCCAGAGCAGATCCAATGATTTTTGTTCTGTTCTCAGTCTCGAATGAAAAGGGCAATTGCAGCAATTTATTTTCGATTTGAGCCGAGACTACAGAATAAATATCTAGAGAAGGAGTAGCATACATTGGTTTCATGCACCTCCTTAGTGAAAACCCTCTTGGTCTCCCATTTCATAAACTTCCTCTCATTCTTCTTCAGTGAGGTCCTGCATTAAGGACCTAATGTGCACGTGAAGTGCTTTCCCTTTGAGGGGTTCTTCTTCAGTGGAGGGTTCCTCCTGTTCTTGCCCTTCTCAGGGCAGTCCCTTGAGATGTGCCTGGGCTTCTTGCATCAGAAGCAAAGCCCCTTTCTCATGAGCTCGCTTCGTTCTTCTTGTGTCATCACATTGACATCAATCTTGTTGACGTCCATTGCATTCGGGTCTCAGTGAGCAGGTCAGGGCACCGGGGCATGGTTGTGTGTGGTCGGGGTTCCTCTAGCGAGGTTGGACCACCATGTCTTTCATTCAGTTGGCACCTGGTTCATGCTTTTACCCAAGAGATGTGCTAAATTGGCACAGTGGGTATTGTACTCAATGGCTTTCTTCTGCCAAGTGGCGAGTGTGGTTGGGAGTATGTCTAGTCCCATTATCTTCTCCTGAAGCCATCCATTCAGGGTGTTCATGTAGTAGTCAATTAGGACACTTTCATTCCCTGTGGTGATGAGACCAGCATGTGTCTACATGTGCAAGTCAGTCATTATCTTAATTTTGCAGTTGATAAGAGGGCTGGAACTTCCCAGAGTTTGATTCCTTGAGCTCTTAATAATTAGAACACATACAATAGGCATTAAAATAATGTCTAGCAGTCTTTATTATTTTATTCAAAGACTTGTATAATTTATTTACAAGCAAGAGCATCAGAAATCCTACCAAGGGGGCATTGAACACTTAGATGCACTGACAGGCTGCGAGGGATCGGCACAGCTTCTTTCTGAAGCCAGATGTACAAAAAAGGAAAGAATGCATCAATCTTGGGATGGAATGACTTCATCCAAGGAGATTGATGTTAATAATAGTCCAGATCATTGGAACAGTTAATGAAATGATGAGATCCATCACGGCTTGGCTCGGCAAATGCTGATCACATTGAGCATGTCTCTGCATCTCATGGTGTTCTGCGCACACTCCCCTCTGTCTGCTGGCCATGCACAGCAATGCGCATGGTACTACCATATTAGTAGACCATACAGGCAAAGTTTGCCAGAAAAGCATTGAAATTAGCGGTGCCACGTGCATTAACAATGCCAAGCACATAGCATTTACCATAGAATGCTCGGAAAACACAATTCTACCATTGAACCAATGGGTAGGAAGCTTGGCAAATATTGCGCCATCGATTCCACATGCTAGACATTATTAATCCACCCAGACACGAATTTATAAGTATAGTTTGAAGTAGTATAAATACAGTAGAAATTTAGTAGTAGAAATCCAAGTGGGCGGTCCCCTTGAGCTGTAGAAATATGCTAGAGATGTCTAACTTCGGATTGCCAGAATATAAGCGGAAGTACATGCATCAGAATATTTTGAGAATTTTAGAGAAAGATCTAAGCTTAGAAAAGAAATAAATAGCAGAAAGACTCTCTTATAAAGACTGAACAAAGTTGAGTGATTAGGAGTTGACAAGAAGTCGCTCAGTCACAGAAAGTACGGCGTTCAGAGTCTAGAAAGAAGTCTAGTATCGAGTTTCTTAGTTTCAGTGAGGATTAGAGCCCTCAGAATATTTTTAAGAGTATATTATCGAAATATACAGAGAGAAAGTCCCATATTTGCCCCATAAAGCCCCAGTAGACCCCATAACTTCGGATTTGAGTTCATAAGAATACTCCTTATCATCACCTCCACAAAACTACGAGTGAGGTTGTTTTGTTTTTGTGGTTGTGTTGCGCATTTTTGTGTTTTCACACCCAGAGACTTCCCTGCTTATCATCTGGAGCCCACTGCGAGGGGGTGTATTTTGATAAAGTTTCTGTGAACAAGGTCTTGAAGTTAGAAACCTATTTCTCTAAGAAATTATGGTGCCGTCAAAGCCCGCAACTCCTAGAGCAACTAGAAATTCTTTATGTGCTGGAACAGTTGCACTTGAGCTACCCACATGCAAAAGACAGAGAGCAGAGAGATCATTAGATGCCATTCCAGACAACCCTATTCCTGAGGAAGAAGCATCTTTCCCTGGTGAATACCATTCAGAAGATGAAGTTGCTTCATTAGCCCTTCGATTGGATGAACTTTCTATTGACCCAAATTTAAATAAAGAGATTGCAAGCACGTCGAGTACCATTTTGAAAATGGCTCCTGGAAATAAGATACCAAAGGTTGGAGAGCGTGGAGTGCCCACCTTTAGTAATGAAAAACCTGAGGAATTGTTACGATTCTTTAGAATTATGGATGAATGGTTTTCAGAAGATGGAGGTCTGACAGACCAACAGAAGAAACAGAAATTAGTGGACTATGTTGCCATTGGTGTAGATGATGAATGGAAGGTGTTCCCTGAATTTACGGGGGTTGCAACTTACAACGCATTTAAAGAAGTGATTAAAAAGAGTTATCCTACTGTAGCTCAAGCAGAGACCGCATCTGCAGATCGTTTGCGCCATAAAGTAGCATGCCATCCAGGAATTTCTCTCCATCAATCAGAAAGTGTAGCTTCATTAACCAGAACGATGCATGCAGAGATTAGCAAGCTCAAAAATGTGAGCCCGCTGCTTATCACTAACCATGAACTGGTTATGTTGTTTCTTGGAAGGTTAGACCCAGAATTCAGGAAGGTGCTTGGAAATAATTTGCACACCCAAATTCATTTGGTTCAGAGTGCAACGCAACAAGCCCAACCTAAGCAACATGGAGAGGACCCTTATACAATTGAGGAAGTCTTTGCCATGGCTGCTTATTCTTCTGAAGAGTCAAAGAGTCCATTTGGAAAATTATTGGATCTAGGAGTAGCAGAAGCTATGGTTCCTTCAAACTCAGCAGCAACTATTAAAGTGGAAGAAATGATGGCTAAATTGTTGGATAGTTGGGATCTTCAAAAGAAGACAAACTCTCAATTTCAGCAGAGTCAAGAAAGTGTATTAAAGGCCATTGAGCATCAAACGCAGGTCTTAAATAATTTTCTGACAGCTCAGTCAAACTTCCATCCTGGTTTCCAGAGTCAGAATAATTCCTATAATGTCAATGCGCAGTCCACGAGCCATCAGCATGCTAGCAATGGAAGATGCTTTTATTGCGGACAAATAGGCCATAGAGTCTATGAGTGTGTAGATGCTATTCGTGATGAGGAATCAGGCTTTATTGTAAAAGGTGCAGACAATAAGTACCGATTAGCTAGTGGAGCTTTTATTCCTTATGAGCCCGGATGAGCAATGAAAGAATTTGTAGCTGAACATCAGTGCAAAGGAATTATTCCAGTAAATAAACTTCCAAAGGGGGCGATCAGTAGCAACCTTCAGGAAATTGAAATGGCAAATAGCTACAACATGTCAGTATCTGGACAAGAGGATACAGGCCTTGCTCAACTCTTAGAACATTTAGTTGGACAATTTGGATTAGATGTGACCAGAGAAATGCTGGATCACAAGTTGCAAGGGAGTTACTTCGCAAGCAACAATAATTCAAATTTCAATTGAGCTCGAGGAAGGGAGCGTCGCTAGTACAGACCAGGGCAGGTACTACACCACAAACTGAGAGCAATATTAAATTGCTGCAACCTAAGAAAATTGTAGAAAAGAGCGCTAATGCTGAGCCTAGCAAAGATGCACAAGAGAAAAATAAAAATATTGAACAACTGAAGAAGAAAAATTTGGAAGGACAAAAGAGGGACATAAAGAAATATGTAACCTCATTGAAAAGAAGTGCACAGCTGGTGTCTATGAACCTTCAAATTTGTCATATAGATCAGCCTGGTTTTGCATGTTGAAGAAAAATGGAAATTTGAGAATTGTCCATAGCTTGGAGCCTTTGAATGCAGTAACTATTGCTCATTCAGGAGTACCACCAGCTACAGAAGAACTTGCTGCTCATTTTTCAGGAAGAGCATGCAGGGGAATTATGGATTTAATGAGTGGATATGATGCATGCACTTTAGATGCTAAGTACTGTGATTTAACTACCTTCCAGACACCTTTTGGTGCAATGTGCTTGTTTACATTACCAATGGGTTGGACAAATTCAGTACCAATTTTCCATGATGATGTAACAGAAATATTGAGACCTGAGATCCCAGAATTTATGATGCCTTACTTAGATGATGTGGGAGCCTGAGGCCCTGCTACTCGATATGAGGATGGCAATGGAGATTATCAGCATCATCCAGAAAATTCAGAAATCAGATTATTTATTTGGGAGCACCTCAATAATGTAAACCGCATTTTGCAGCGCATTAAATATTCAGGTGCAACCTTTTCAGGAATGAAGTCCATAATCTGTGCAGAAGAAATAGAAGTGGTTGGTCACCTTTGTACTTATGAAGGATGGAAATTCTTTTGTCTGGGGACCAGGACAAATTAAGAGTATAGAAATGATAAAAGAAGGGGTACAATTTGCTCAGCCTTTGAAACCTATTGACTATGAAGGTCAGGGATCAATAGTGCTTGCAGTAGACTCATCCTACATGGGTATTGGATTTTATATCTACCAGCAAGATAGAGATGACCCCAAGAAAATACATTATGTGAAATTTGGTTCTATAACCATGAATGAAAGAGAAGCCAGATTTTCTCAACCAAAGAGGGAACTCTATGGTTTGATGCATGCATTGAGAGCTAATAGAGCAATGATATTTGGAGTCCAGAAGCTAATTGTGGAAACAGATGCTAAATATATCCACAGAATGTTAAACAACCCAGATCTCATGCCCAATGCCACTATCAATAGATGGATTGACAAGATCTTACTGTTTCATTTCACAATACATCATAAGGCTGGAAAAATGTTTGGACCTGATGGACTTTCTAGAAGGCTGCATCAACCAATGGACCCTGAACAAGCACCCATAACTGATGATGAGGATGATGACCCAGTGGGTCCCCCTGAAATGATTTATGCAGAGTCAGAAAATAAAGTCCCTTTTCCAATAGAGACTTTTGTTGATAAAATTGACTCATGTTGAGGATATTTCCAGGGGATCGCAATGTGTTATCAGGACTAGTTGCACGATGCAGATATTGAACAAGAAAATGAATGGCAAAGAATAACAGAGCTTTTGAAAAATAAAGAACTGAAAGAAGAATCCAAGGGGATGCTAGAGCAATTTCTGAATTCTATAGCATTACTGGAGGAAAGAAATTTAGAAGAAGATGAATATTATGATGAAGGACAAAGGAGGCCTGGCACAATAAAGCAAGACCTCATGATACCTGATATCATTAAATATTTAGAAAATCGGAAGCATAGACCTCCAAATATGGATGAGAAGCAATATCGATGGTTTATAGATTTGGGAAATCAATTCTTATTATTCAAGGGACATTTATACTGTCATGGATATAAGAGCCAACACTGATTATACATCGAGAAAAATAGAAGAAAGTATATGTTAAGGGCAGTGCATGACCACAATGGTCACCGTGGATTTTATGCAACCAAGACAATGTTAGGTCAATGCTTTTGGTGGCCAGAAATGGAAGTTGATATTTCATGGTTTGTGAAAACTTGCGAGCCATGTCAGAAAAGACAACTCCAGCTTATTAAAGCACCACCGATGCTTACGGACTCACCAGCACTATTTAAAGTCTTACATGCTGATGTATTACACATGATGCCAGCTTCAAATGGATGCCGATATACTGTGCATGGTAGATGTGGAGGGGCAGAAGGGAGAGCACTTAAAAATGAGAGCACTAAAGCAATTGGTCTCTGGCTATATGAAGACATATTATGTCGATGGGGTTCACTTAGAGCTATTGTCATGGACAACAGCACACCATTTATTGCAGCAGTAAAATGGTTGAGAGAGAAATATGGTATTGCACAAATCTGTATCTCCCCATATAATTCACAAGCAAATGGATGAGTTGAATGACCACATTTTGACCTGAGACAGATGTTAGCCAAATGTTGCAGAGAGCAGAATTTAACCAAATGGTTCTGGTTCCTCCACACAGTATTTTGGGCAGATCGTGTCAGTATGTGCAAACATTTTGGATGCTCACCTTATTATTTTGTGATGGGTACTCATCCAATATTACCATTGGATATTAAGGAAGCCACTTGGTTGGTTAAACCACCTAATGGTAGACTTACTGAGGAAGAGCTTATTGCATCATGAGCAAGGGCACTAGCCAAACATCAAATACATATGAAACAATTGTATGGAAAAATAAACAAAGAAAAATTGAGGCAGTTGGAAAAATATGAAGAAGATAATAAAGCAGTAATAAAAGACTACCAGTTTAAACCAGGAGACCTGGTACTAGTATGGAACACAATGATTGAAGCAGCACTAGACAGAAAAATGAAACCATGATATTTAGGTCCCATGGTTGTTGTATCACGATGCCAAGGAGGTTCCTACATCATTGCTGAATTAACTGGAGCAGTTTTAAAAGCCAAGATTGCTGCCTTTCTTGTAGTCCCTTACTTTGCAAGGTCCAAAATAAATTTACCTGAGGGTACAGTGTAATACACCTCCTTGGCACAACCATGATTTACAAACCTAATTTTCATTAGCTGGCCATAAAATCTATGTACATGTCTTAGTATGTATTTAATCTATCACTGTACAAAATCTCGGCCTATGGAATGAAGTTGTTGAGGTAGGACAATGTGATTACCCATCAAAATTGGAGGAAATCATCCATTACAACTTTTTACATCCTGCTTTTTGCATCTTTGAGTATGGATTTTGGGTAAAAACTTCAGATTCATGTTTAGAACAGTTCTGTCTTTGATCTGAGCTAAATTTGACTGCAAAACACATGGATTGAGGGCAAAATTAGGCTTGCAAGGGGAACCATGATCAGAGCATGACATGTGCACTAATTGGTGCATCACGTCATTGTTGACAATTTCCCATCCCATCGGTTCTTGTATTCTAAATCTAGGTATTGTGAAGAAGGCGCTGTCAGACAGAGGTACCCAAAAAACTCAAATTGCCTGGGGTTGAAGGGGAAGAGGACAAGGAAGAGCTCAAGGATGAGATTTAATGTTGATGGATGGATGGCCCAGTGATGCATTCCCCTTGTAAATGGCATTGTCACACTGGTGCCAAGGACCTGGATTTGTGACAAAAGGCTCCTCTCAATGAACTATCCTCTAACTCACCCATAATTGGTACAATGGAGTCAATTATTATTGATTTGATACCTTAAAAGATCCTGATTAGGCTCATAAAAATTTTTACAGTATTTTCTGATAATTGTGTTTCAATTCAATGAATAAATAGTTTTGTGCCAAGGAGGTGTATTACACTGTATATTGGAATTTGCTGGAGTCACAGAAGATGAATTAAATAAAATAGATGAACTACAAGAGGGAGACATTCTAATGTCAGATGCTCAGCTTGAGGATCATCGAGATTATTTAATGGAAGGTGTAAATATGGAATCAAGTGACGATGAAGGGGAAGACATATAAAATCTCATAAAATCTTGAAGTACATGAGGTTCAGAGCAAAACTATGTATTCTACCCATTTCTTGACCATGTGAAGAGCTAAGAAAATATTGTTCCATCAGGAACTAGATAAATATGAAAATAAGTGAAGACATACTATGTTATCACCAGGATAAAAATATTTAGGAATCAAGGTTCTTGCTTTTACCTTTGCAAATAGACTTCTCGAGGTGCTCGAGTTCCTTAATATGAAGATGGAGAATGTTTTCTTGGTCAGACAGATCGCTAATGCATCACGTTAAATATGCCACTTCGAATTCAGTTTGCCCAATGCATGACTGAATCATTTGCATATTGGCATGTGAAGTAGTAAGGTCTTCACCAACTGGAAAAATTAAGAAAAGTTATTAATAGAAGGCTAAATAAAGAAAAGAGATACATACGAGGAAGCTCTACATCACGGGACAGTTTAATCTTCTTAGAAGAGCTGGCCTTGGAATGTTTCTCAGCCTTGGCTATGACCTTTTGAGCCTTAATAAATATATGGCTGCAGTCAATGCCTGGAACGTCACAATATTCGAGCAGAATTTGTCAGGGTTTACCTCCAGGACTAGTGGTGTCAGTAGTCATATGATCTAGGTCATTATAGGACACAACCCCATTAGGCTTGGAATACCAAAGAAGGTTCTATGAAGTTCTACAGGTTTCCATATTGGTGGAGAAGTTGGTAGAATATTCTAGAATAGTTTAAATATGTATATATAGTGTAGCTCAGACTGGCTTAGAGTCCAGTATTGATATCAACTTGGTTTCTGGGCAACATATTCAGCAGCACTCCTGACAGAATTACTGATGCATGAGTGGGCACCTATGTACAAGAATAAACCATTGAAATCATATTAGAAAAATTAAAAAGTGTACCTTTGAAATTATGGGGACACATTCTTCGACAACTGGAGCATCTGCTGAGTTAGTTGACAGATCAGTGTCAACTTTCATTTGAGAGTCCTAATAAAATCGAGGTATCAGCTTCAGAAATAAATAACAGAAGAGAAAACATGCCTCAGTGTCCAAAAGATCAATTAAGGACATCTCAGCCTTAGGAATTTCGCCTTCATCGGAGTCAACAATGATCTTAGCACTCTTGACACAATTAGAATGGCACTAAATTAATAAAGAGATTGAGGTTGAAAATTTAAAGAAAATAAATGGAATTGGCTCACAGTAGTCTTCAGAGACTCCTTGCTGACGGAAATTTTGGCAGCAGGAAGAAGAACAGATGGATTGCCAGTGGGATTAGCATTATCAGCAGTCTCCAATGCCATCTTCTCTGCCAGATGATGACCTTGAATGGCGTGGGTGACTTCATAAATAGTCTTATAAACTGAGGACTCAATAGTGCCATTAACCTGCAGAACATCTTGAACTTTGTGGTATAAACCACGCAATTCAAAGATGCGATGCAAGAGCATAGAGCCATCATGAACATCTGCACCAAGGGTACAAAGTCCAGGAACCTAGAAATAAAAAGACACAGAAGGAAGAATTAAAGGATATGGATCAAACAACAAATTGAGCTCACTATGAATAGCTCAAGGGCTTTGTCCATTAATCCAAAAGTGACCTTTGCAGTGTCAGGAGTATTTGCAATCACTGCATACATAGTTGCGCACATTAGGCATAACCTCATCCTTGAGATCACAGCCAATGTTAGCAATGAGAAAAGTGTCAGGAGATGCCATAGCAAGATTGTGAATATAACGAGGAAGGAACTGAATTTTTCAGTACAGAAAAATTAAGAAAAATGCAAGGATCTTTATATCCTTGACCAGAAATCATTACAGAAAAATTAAAATGAAAAAGAATGGTGCTTTCAGTCACAAAAGTGGATGGATCAGATCACATTTAAGCACATTACCAAGGAGTAATGTGGCGATCCACAATAAATTTGATTGAGCACATGAGAGAACGATAAGCTGTTCTCCTAACTAACTAGAAATTAAAGACCTGAGGACAGGCCAATTTTTTCAAGTTGGGGGGAGAGGGTGTGCATATACAAAGTCTATAATAGGCTAAGAAATCCTAAACAGGTGTTTGAATACATTCAATAAGCCTTAGAACGAAATTTAAAGAAGGAAATAAAATGAAGAATAAAGGCACATGTAAAATGTAGCCTCGGAAGAATGAATTGACTCTATATATAACTCCAAAGCAAGATGTGCTCGATATGCTCGAATGCGCTCAAAATAATTGCCTTGCAGAAAAATTCTAAAAAGTGCAATCTAGCAAAGGAAAATATATAGTCAATCAGAAAATATATTGGAAACAATGGAGAGCATGGAAGAAAAATGCGAAAAGGAAAGAGAAATAGAGCTACATCCTCAAGAATAAGATGTTGCACTTTTCTTTTTTAGAACAGAATGCAAAGAAAGCACTATGCTGATTAAATTTGGAAGCCTGAATATTCACATCCCACACAGAAAGCAAGTGACTGAGGACAGTCATAATTTCAAGTTAGGGGGAGATGATGAGACCAGCACATGTCTACATGTGCAAGGCAGTCATTACCTTAATTTTGCGGTTGATAAGAGGGCTGGAACTTCCCCGAGTTTCATTCCTTGAGGCTCTTAAATAATTAGAACGCATACAAGAGGCATTAAATGCATGCCTAGCAGTCATTATTATTTATTAAAAGACTTGTACAAATTTAATTACAAGTAAGAGCATCAGAAATCCTACCAAGGGGGCATCGAACACTTAGATGTGTTGACAGGCTGTGAGAGATTGGCACAGCTTCTTTCTGAAGCCAGATGTACAAAAAAGGAAAGAATGCATCATTCTTGGAATGGAATGACTTCATCCAAGGAGATTGATGCTAATAATAGTCCAGATCATCAGAACAGTTAATGAAATGATGAGATCCATCACAGCTCAGGCTCAGCAAATGCTGATCACATTGAGCATGCCTCTGCATCTCATGGGGTTCTGCACATGCTCCCCTCTGTCTGCTGGCAATGCGCATGGTACTACCATATTGGTAGACCATAAAGACGAAGTTTGCCAGAAATAGCATTGAAAATAGTGGTGCTGCATGCATTAAGAATGCTGAGCACATAGCATTTACCATAGAATGCTTGGAAAACACTTTTCTATCATTGAACCAATAGGTAGGGAGCTTGGCAAATATTGCGCCATTGATTCCACATGCTAGACATTATTAATCCAACCAGAAACAAATTTATAAGCATAGTTTGAAGTAGTATAAATACAGTAGAAATTTAGTAGTAGAAATCCAAGTAGGCAGTCCCCTCGAGCTGTAGAAATATGCTAGAGATGTCTCACTTCGGATTGCCAGAATATAAGCAGAAGTACATGCACCAGAATATTTTGAGAGTTTTAGAAAAAGATCTAAGCATAGAAAAGAAAAGAAATAGCAGAAAGACCCTCTTATAAAGACTGAACAAAGTTGAGTGATTAGGAGTTGACAAGAAGTTGCTCAGTCACAGAAAGTACAGCATTTGTTATGACGTTGATGACAGAACCTAATCTGATAAGATAAGGTCTGGTGTAGTAGTCATAGAGGTCGTTCGATGAAGTCCGCTAAGGTATTGTCTTCGACAGAAGAATGCCTTAGTGGTTCAAGTTCGTCTTGGTTGTTACAAGAGATAATATTCTCAAGAACAAGCTGAAGTACATGGTAGACTAGCTACGGTTTATATACTATTTGGGTGTGATAATAATATATACGAAACGAGAATGAAACAAGGGGAATTGGAAAGGAATGATCATCATCGGGGCAATACAGGGGATGATGATCAAAGGGGAAGATTGTCTGCATACGCGTAAGAAAGTGAATGATCATCTTTGCTCGCAAAGATGATCAAAAAGAAACTATAAATAATAAATCGTCCGATAATTGATAACAAGAAAGGAAACGGGGCATGCGATAAGATAAAGAAAAGAGAATCGTAACATTACCCCCCTACTAAGAATTGAAGCCCCTGGCTTCAATAATGGGGTTCACCGGTCATGTTGTTTTCTGCCTTCTCTCCCTGCCAGGAGTTGTGCACCGCGTCGTACCAGTCGTTTGGTGAGTTGTCGATGTTGTCGACGTTCGCCAATTGCTCTTCTGTGAACTCATAGGCATATCCTACGAACTCCCCGTCACTTTGTCGGATCGGTCATCGACTACAATCAATCGAATTGTGGCCTGGACGATACTGGTGGCAGTGTCGGCAGCGGTAGTTGCAGCAGTCTGCCTGCCAGTGATTCGCGCTGCTGCAAATGAAGCAGCATCGTCGGGGACTTGGTCGTGGGTTCGTCGGGGTACGAGCGGGTCGGAAGGGGGTCTGGGGTCGAGGTGGTATCGGAGGAGGTAAGGCGTAGGCAGGAGGGTCATTACGGGCAGCGTTCTGGGCAGAGGTCATCTGCATGGTGGCGAGTGGGTGTCTTCGGGGGTGGTGATGAGCGGCGTGGTCAGGGGTGGTGCATGGGAGCATGCCGGAAAGGGTCCTGGGGAGCGGTTGTCGACGGAGATGGTGTTGATGAATCGTTCGTCGCGAGGAGGAATGGGCGGATGGGTCTGTGGGGTGGTGTCATAAACAGGGGAAGAGTGGTAAGGTTCTTCCTCGGACCTAATAGCGGACGTGGTGGTTGGAGGGCATTCTCCTCGTCGTCTGCTACTGACGAGGAGGGGGTTGATGACTCTTTTGAGTCGGAAGCGCATGAGGGTCTCGAACAATTGTAATGATTTTGTTGAGACACCTTCACTACTTCGCGGTGGTGTGCGGTCCTGTCCATTTCATGCTTGAACTGACGAAGAGTATCCCTAAGGAAGGGATCATTTTGAAGGACTTCGAGGGCGGTAGAGTAGCGGCGGGGATGGTTAAGGAACTGTTCAAGTTCCTTATGGGTGAGCTGCTGGAAGTCAACAAAGTCGAGTAAGTTGAGGAAGTCCTCAACTGAATGGAGGGGGGCGTGTACCGTAGGGATGGGAGGCAGGTGCCTGGTGTAAAGAGCGTCATTCAGGTCGGGCGAGTCAGAGGAGGAGTCCGTCTGAGAAAGGCGGACTTCAGTTCTAGTACGAGAGGATGAGGGGATGGGGGTCGGTTCGAGCGAGGGTGCGTTTGCTTGGGCCAAGTGAATGCGTATTGCTGAGGGAGACGAGTTGGGGGCAGAGGCAGCGGCGCGGGTTCGAGAAGAAAGACGAGGCATAGTAGTCGATGATAGAAGGACTGAGGAGTACTGGATGGGCTGGTTCACCTTTTTATAAGTATTCCAAGTACTCTTCAAGGACCGTCCGCAGTTTCCTGATCAGGTGCCTTGAGGCTTTCTCCTTAGCAGGGGTGATTGTTTCAGCTTCCCATCTGTCGTTTTCTCGATCGATCATTCTGGTGGTCACGATGGCATTCCATTCTTGCTCGCTTTTCCAGGTTATATTATTGGGTATTGGTGCGGGAGGTTCTTGTGCGAACTTCCATTCCCAATAGGTGATCTTCATCTGTTCAGGTGTGGGTGGTGGTTTTGGGAAGGTAAGGGTGTCGACTGTAAATGTATCATTCTGGTGAGAGAGGGGCGCAGTGTTCGTGTTTACAGTAAAAAGATCGGCCATGAACGTGTCGTTGTAGTAAGAAGGAGATGCGGTGTTTGAGTTCATGGTTGGTATGGTGGAAGCGAGTGAAGACGTTGGTATTCTTCAAGTTTTTCTGGTGCGTTGGCGAGATTTGATCCGGGTTCCCATGAAGCTTCGGTTATCGGATAACCGGCCCACTTGACGTAGTATTGATATCGTCCGTTTCTGTACTTTCGATGGTTAAGAATCATTTCAATTTCATATTCGGATTCTCCATCAATCGTTTCAGGGGGTGGTTGTGTGAAGTTCCAGCCATGAACCAGTGTTTCCGTGTAGGGCATCAGCAACATTGCATGGAAGATGTCGTGAATTTTCCATGTCTTTGGCAGTTGTAGCTGATACGTGAGAGGTCCTAGGACATGTTTAATTTTGAATGGTCCTTCTCTTCTCGGTGCCAGTTTCTTATTGTACCGTGTCTTCAGGTTCCTGGAGTCCAGCCATACCTTTTGTCCTTCTTTGAATGGTGCAAAGTTGGACTTTCGTCGATCAGCCATTCTTGCTCTAGCCAGTTCGTGCGCGGCGAGAGCTTCTTTCCTGTCTGAGATGAGGTTCTTTAGTTTCTCCTCTACTGAGGGAAACTTTGTGTTTTCGAACGTGGTGGGGATTGCGACAGGGTTAGTCCCAAACATGAGTTCGAATGGGGTTCTCTGCCTGTCAGCGTGTCTTCGATCATTATGGATGAATTCCAGGGTGCCAACGTGTTGTTTCCAGGTGGTCGGGTTCGAGGAGCAATAGATAGTGAGGTACGCTTCTATTTCCTGATTGAATCGTTCCATGGTACCATCTGACTGAGGATGATACACCGTTGACAGTTTCGACTTGATTCCAAGAAGTTTGAGCAGTTCTTGGAAGGTTCTAGCAGCGAATTGGGGTCCTCTATCAGAAATAATGCTGTCTGGTAGGCCAAATCACTTGAATAGGTTGTCCTGTAGGAGTAATGCCACTCCTTCTTGCGAAAGAGTTTTCGAGCAAGGCATGATAATTACCCCCTTTGTAAGTCCGTGATCGACCACGATCAATAAGGAGTCATATCCGTCAATGCTAGGGAGGTCCGTGATCATATCCATGGAGCATTGTGCGAATGGTCTCATGGATTTGGCTCCTTCAATCGGGTGTAAAGAGGGATTCGCCGGGTTCCGGTTGATCTTGAATTGCTGGCATTGTCCACATCCTTTGACGTAATTTTTGATGAACGTTCGCATTCCGGGCCACCAGTACAGTTGTCGTACAGTGTTGTACGTTTCCAGTTCTCTGGGGTGTCCTGCGGTGACCGAGTCATGGTACATCGCGATGATTTTCCTGCGTAGTTCCTGGTCATCGGGAATATAGTTCTTTTTCTTGTAAAAGATCAATTTGCCGATGCCTTCCATCTGCATTGTTTCCCAGTCATCTAAGTCTTTTGCAAGACTTCGAGGTCCTTCTTGAGTGAGAAGTTTTAATGCATCCACTACGTCTTTGTCCTGTTTCCTAGATTGGGCGATTTCCATTTGGAGATCGGCATCAATCAAATTTATAAATAGACTCTCTGGGAGGAGAATCTTGTCTTCATTGTCATGATCCTCATTGGGGATCATGTCCGGTCTTCGTGAGAGGGCATCCAATTGAACCATTTTACTTCCGGGAGGTGGATCAGTTGTATGTCGTATTCCGAGAGGAATAGGGACCATCTTGCTTGGTGTCTATTCAATTTTGAGTACTTCTAAAGTATGTCAAATTCTTGTGATCGGAATAGATGATCGTTGTGAATGTCGATCCTTGAATGTAGTGTCTCTATTCTTTGAGGGATCGGATCATCGCCAATAGTTCTCTGTCATAAATCTCGTAGTTTCTCTCAGTGGGAGAGAACATCTTCGAGATGAATGCCACTGGGTGTCGGTCTCCGTTGCTGTCCAACTGTGTCAAGACTGCTCCAGATGCGTATTTTGATGCATCACATTTGATCTGGAATTGTTTCGCAGTGTCCGGCATGGTCAAGACGGGTTCTTCCGTGAATTTCCATTTCAGTAGTTCGAATGATTTCTTGGCATCTTCATTCCATTCGAAGCTACGGTCCTTTTTCAACAGCTCGTTAAGCGTGCGAGCTATTTCCGAGTATTTCCGAATAAATCTTCTGTAAAAGTTTCCGAATCCTAAAAAGGATCGGACCTGTTTTACGTTCTTTGGTTCCGGCCAGTCAGTGATACCGCTGAGTTTCGAAGGGTCCATTGATATTGTTCCTTCTTGGATGATCATTCCAAGATAGTCAATTTTCGTTTGGGCGAATGCACATTTTTCCGGTTTCAAATACAAGTTGTTGTCCTGGAGTATTTGAAGTACTTCCTTCGTTATCTGTTCCAGTTTCTTCTTATCTTTGTGGAAGATAAGAATGTCATCCATGTAGATGATAATGAATCCTTGGTGGACGACATCTTTAAACATCGAGTCCATCATTGACTGGAAGGTCGCTGGGGAATTACACATGCCGAAGAACATGACCGTTGGTTCGAATAGTCCCTTGTTTGTTTTGAATGCTGCTTTCCATTGGTCGCCGTCCTTGATCCGAATGTTGTTGTAACCCCATCGGACATCAAGTTTAGTGAAATACTTGGCTCCTTTGAGTTTATCCATGAGTTCAGGGATCAGAGGGAGGGGATAGGTGTTCTTGACTGTCCATTCATTAAGGTACTGGTAGTCTTGACAGGGTCGAAGCTTTCCATCCTTCTTTGATACAAAAAGAAGGGGGAAGCCATGGGCGATTTAGACAGTCGAATATATCCTTTCTTCAGGTTTTCTTCCAGGAATTTGTCCAATTCGGTATCCTCAGAGGGCGTCAGAGGATACGTTTTGAAGACTTTAGGTTGGAAACCTTCCTTGAGTTCGATCTTATGGTCCCAAGATCGAGATTTGGGGAATCGGTTGGCAGTGTCCTTGTCAAAGATGTCCAGGTAGTCGTGGTATTCCAGTGGGATCATTTCTTGAGCGGTTTCTCTTCCTTCTTCACATCATGCTTCTGAGTGAAGATTTGCGAGGAAGTTAGTTTCGCATTGATCCAAATTTCATTGTCATCCTCAGGGATATTCCAAATCTCCTTCGTTTCCGGAAGGGGTTCGTTACCTAAAAAGGAAATGATTAAGTCCGAAGAGTCGTCCAATTGATTGACTTGTTGGATTTCCTCATCGGGTACTTCTTCTATTTGGGAAGTAGTACTAATTTCCCTGTTGAGTTTGACGTGTCCATTTTTCCAGTTGATGTCCAGGTTGTTTTCTTCGAACCAGGGAAAACCAAGAATAATCTTTTGTTTTCCTAGGCCGGTGACCAGTAGGCGTTCCGTTCGGGGTTGTCCATCAATGTCGAGTTTCAGGTCAACGTAGCGCTTGATGGTTCCCTTTTTGTTCGGGGTTCCGTCTACGTTGAAGACTTGAATTTCCTTTTCCAGTGCCTTTGTTACCAGGTTGTGTTTCTTTGTGAAGTTCTGATCGATGAACTTCCCTTTTGCTCCGGTGTCTCCCAGAGCAGTTCCAATGATTTTCGTTCTGTTCTCGGTCTCGAATGAAAAGGGCAATTGGAGCAATTTATTTTCAATTCGAGCCGAGACTACAGAATAAATATCTAGAGAAGGAGTTGCATACGTTGGTCTCATGCATCTCCTTATTGAAAACCCTCTTGGTCTCCCATCTCGTACACTTCTTCGCATTCTTCTTCGGTAAGGTCCTGCATGAGGGACCTGATGTGCGCATGGAGCGCTCTTCCCTTGAGGGGGTTTTTCTTCGGTGGAGGGTTCCTCCTATTCTTGCCCTTCTCGGGGCAGTCTCTGGAGACATGCCCAGGCTTCTTGCATTGGAAGCAGAGCCCCTTTCTCATAAGCTCGCTTCGTTCTTCCTGGGTCATAGCATTGACATCAATCTTGTCAACGTCCATGGCGTTTGGGTCTCGGTGGTTCGTTCGGGACGCCGGGGCATGGTAGTGCTGCACGGGGTTTCCTCTGGCTATGTTAGCCCACCAAGTCTTTCGTTCATTCAGCACCTGGGTGGTGGTTTTGCCCAAAAGGCGCGCTAAGTTCGTTCGATGGGTGTCGTACTCGACTGCCTTCCTCTGCCAGGCGGCAAGCGTGGTAGGAAGTATATCGAGTCCCATAATTTTCTCTTGAAGCCAATTGTTCAAGGCGTTCATATAGTAGTCGATCAAGATGCTCTCATTCCCAGTAGTGGGAATCTTGGTGGTCTTCACCAGTTCGTTGAACTTGGTGTTCAATTCGCGGCTGAAGCTTTTCCCTGCTTCAGGTTTCGGAGTTCGAAGAACGCTTGGTCCTTCGTCTCAGTGGTTTGAAGGCTTCGTTAAAAGCTCTTTCAAAATCTAAAGTCGAACTGTAGTTTTTGGTAACAGCTCCGGTTGGCACGCCTGCGGCGTTTATGACTTCGGTGGTGTGTTCATCCCTCCAAGCTTTCTTCCAGGCTTCTGCTTCTCCCCCTTTGAGAAGTCCAAGGGTAAATACGATCTTCTTGGCATCGGTGTTGTAAAGGTCCCGTTCAATTCGAAATAGTCGCCCAAGTCTTGGACGAAGGTTTTGACCTTGGAGCGGTCTCCGGAGAAAGGTGTAGGAATAATTCCTATTCCTTTTCCATTGGAGGAGGTGGGGGCGGGAGGGACAATGTCAGAGGTTCCTTCTGGCATTTCAGGTTCGTTCGTTGGGTAAAAGACCAGTTGAGATCTAAGTAGGGTATCTAGCAAAGATTCAAAGTCAGGTCTTAGTATTCCGGGTTCTTGGACGGTAGATCCAAGGAAAGTTGATCTGGTTAGAGGAGGTTCGTCTCCTTCAGGTGGTGTTTCAAAGTTGTCGGACGCGCCTGCGTCAGAGGTTCGGTGGTGTTCGGGTTGGAGAATTCTTCGTCACTAAGCTAGCGGGAATCGTCCTCTTCTTCGAGCTGTAATGTCGGCGGGTAAGCTTGCTAGGCAGAAGCGTTGAATGAGGTGGTAGCTTGTTCTTTTGTTATGACATTGACGACAGAACCTAATCTGATAAGATAAGGTCTGGTGTAGTAGTCATAGAGGTCATTCGATGAAGTCCGCTAAGGTATTGTCTTCGACAGAAGAATGCCTTAGTGGTTCAAGTTCATCTTGGTTGTTACAAGAGATAATATTCTCAAGAACAAGCTGAAGTACATGGTAGACTAGCTACGGTTTATATACTATTTGGGTGTGATAATAATATATACGAAACGAGAATGAAACGAGGGGAATTGGAAAGGAATGATCATCATCGGGGCAATACAGGGGATGATGATCAAAGGGGAAGATTGTCTGCATATGCATAAGAAAGTGAATGATCATCTTTGCTCGCAAAGATGATCAAAAAGAAACTATAAATAATAAATCGTCCGATAATTGATAACAAGAAAGGAAATGGGGCATGCGATAAGATAAAGAAAAGAGAATCGTAACAGCATTCAGAGTCTAGAAAGAAGTCTAGTATCAAGTTTCTTAGTTTCAGCAAGGATTGGAGCCCTCAGAATATTTTAAAGAGTATATTTTCGAAATACACAAGAGAAAGTCCCATTTAAGCCCCATAAAGCCCCAGTTAAATCCTTCACTTCAGAATTGAGTTCATAGAAACATCCCTTATCATCCCCCCTATGAACTACAAGCAAGGTTGTTTTGTTTTTGTGGTTGTTGTTGTGCATTTTTGTGTTTCATGCCCAGAGACTAACCTGCTTATCACTTGTTTTAGCAGGCCACCGCTTTGCGTGGCAGGACAATGCTTTTCCTGCTTTATGAAAGCAGTGGTAGAGCATTGGGAGAATGCTATATAGTTACTCTGTATTAATTATACTATAGTAAGACGTTGATTACAATAAAACAACACACACTTAGAGAAAAATCAGAAAATGGAGATAGTGGTGGGAGGGGCAGTGACATCAGATCCTACAACCACACCATGTACAACCATATTGTGATGAATGGGGTTGGCATTAGTAAGTCCATTATCATAGATGCACAATACCCTGTCTTATTGAGTGATTTATTGTACTTGAACTTCTGATATCAATTGTTGCTTATCTGGGTCTGTAAAACATTTATAATACAAAGATGCAATCCACAATATATCTGTGCAAATGGCTACAATAGAAACCCACATCAGAGAGCTCAAGAATTAGTGTTTGAGGGTTAGCTTAGTTAACTGGAAATTAACCAAGACCTAACCTGGCCCTAACTGCAAATAACTGGACTATGGTTAGTGGTTAGCCTAGTTTGAACTTCAACTAACAGGTCTTTTTGCAGTCATGAGACTGGTAAGTGACTGATTAAGACCAGTTAATGTGCAGCCCTAATTCTACCCATCAAAACAACCCTAATATCATATTTTTAGGCCAAAATCTCATCAAGTTATGCTAAAAACTGTAAAATATCAGCCAAAAGAGTAGATTACCAGTTAAAAATTCATAACTCAGCAATTTCTTAACCAAATTTAATGTTATTGAGGTCATTTTGAAGCTTACAAAAACTACAACAAGTTATCCTGAGTGACAAAGATGCAATTGCCAATGGTTATAGCTGGTTATGACCAGTTTTTAATATTTCAGTCTTAACCTGTTAGTAACTGTGGTTAACAGTTTTTTTGCAGTTATTTTCAGTTATTTTGGGTCTGGGAAGAAAGCCTAACCAGTCTTGGTCTCAGTTAGCAACCCTGGGACCCCAAAAACCAGACCTAACTAGACCTTCAAACACTACTGAGAATTGCATCAGGGAGCTTGAGTCATCAAAATCTTGAGAAATAAACAGCAGTGATTCACTAAGAGAATTTGACTTTGCAGTTCAAAAATTTTGCACATAATAACCACATAGTGGAGTTAGGGGACTTCACCAGAGTGCTTGAGAACCACATCAATTTCTTTGATAACCACATATCAGTGAGTTGTTAAAAGCAAGTAACCTTCTAGTTTATTACATTGAGACACACCTATGGAATGAGGTTACCAGAAGCAAGTTTTGTCTTTCATATAACCTGAATATCAAGATTGATGAAAGAATTTCCTCATATTGTGGGTGACCTTTCCAAAATAGGCAGTGTATGGAATGGGATGGAAGTATTCCCTGCACCTCCCAGACGCTCATACTATATTTACATGACCTAGTTGATTTGTTTATGTAATCAGTTCCAAAACCCTGATTACTTAGCCATCAACTGCTATGCTTATATAATCGGGTTTTCAGACATGATTACTTAAGCAAGCTCAATGATGAGAACAATTAAGTAATTGGGTCAAAAAACCCAATTACTTAAGCAAACCACTTGATAAATATAATTAAGCAATTGGGTACAGTGAAAAGAAAAGAGAAGCTCGAGCCAATGACTAGCAAGCTCTGAGTAAAAGAGAAATGGCTGAGTGCACAAAGGGCTAATATGACAAGCTGAGCAAGTATGGTTATAAAGAAAAGAGGGCATGAGGAACCTATCTAGGGTGGAGGTGTAGGGCTGCACACCGTACCGTACTGTAATTACCCCCCATATAAAAATTTGATCCTGGATCCTCACAACCAAAATTCCTGATTTGGCTGCCATATTTTCAAATTTGGTCCATGACTGCGTGCTCTTTGGACCCAAAGTTGCTGAATGGCAAAGGACTGGGAATTTGCGCCAAAGTAAGACCAGCTTTCCAAAAGTTTACCCATATTTGTTACCCCGTAAAGCCACCCGTAAGGATGAACCATATTTTGCATCCCTCACCTCATTGAATCACATTTGCTCCCAAATTTTTTCAAGGCCAAATGGGGCATTTTGGGAGAGTCTCCAAGGCCATTTTTTGTGAGCTGAAACCATTTTGAGCTCTTGCAAATCGCTCATTTCAAAAAACACCTGTAAATACAGTGCGCAGCCCTAGGGAGGTGATCATATATATGATGATGAGATAATGAAGAGAGTAGGCCAAGGCCCAAAACCAAATGAATATAATCTATGTGAACTTTCACATGCATCTGCATAGACCTCAGTCAAATGAGTTTGACTGCTGCATTACTTAGCCATCAACTGCTATGCTTATATAATTGGGTTTTCAGACACGATTACTTAAGCAAGCTCAATGATGAGAACAATTAAGTAATCAGGTCAAAAAACTCAATTACTTAAGCAAACCACTTGATAAATATAATTAAGCAATTGGGTACAGTGCTGCCACCTTGCATGGGAGTAGCATTTCTGAATTCAAGGATGTCTGTCCATTTAAATTCATTTGACAGAAAAGTGTTTATATGCCACTCAACACTACCACAGTTCCAGTCAAGCACAGCAATGATGACCTTTGTTTTAAATTGTTCAGTTTTGTCTGCTTTGTTGCAGATGAAATGGCATCAAATACCAATCTGAGTAAAGTATACATTTATTATCTAGGCAAAATTTATATTTGTCAACACAATCATACTGGACAATACAATTACCAAGTATCCAATGGCTAGTTAATTATAAGTCACCCTAATTATAGATAAATCACTTAAACACCAATAAATTGCTTAAGTAATCGGGTTTTTGGACTCGATTACTTAAGCTAAATAATTGATGAACATGAATGTAGCAAAGTAATCATGTTCAGCATGCCAACCTACCCACCTTACCTGTAAATAGAAATGCTGAACCCAACAAGGATTGTCCACCTGACAAGAATATTTGATATGTCCACTCACTGACACTACATTTCCAATCAAGCACAACAAGGATGACCTTCATCTTCAATTACAGCATAGATAAAACCTATGTGCTATATAATAACACCTACTAACCCACCCCACACTGGATTGATAGAACATTTCACTTAAACAAAAGTCAGGGTGTTACTATAACACAATTGTCCCAGAAAGCATGATTACCAAGCATTCTGGCTAATAAAAATCCCGGCCAATTATAGCCACCTCAGTTAAACAGCCAGCAAATGCCTAGCAAGAATGTAAAAATAAAACACAAAGGAATGTAGATCAAATATAAAATACAGGAATTACACATTATAGTCATTTACAAACTAAAACTATAGTGCAAGCACACAGAATACAGTACAGCATTGCCACAGTGATCAGACTGGCCAGTTCTAAAAATAGAAAGTACCGGATATGTCCCGCCCAAGCACGCCATTTGCTCTGATTGCAGAAATGTTGAGATGCTGCGTGACGGCCAGGCGTTTCATCAAGGTCCTCCTAAAAGAACGAAGTTTTACTTATGTAAAAGCATCGTAATCGTAGCAACACCACATGCCAACCTCCCATTATTGTCTCTTGCCTATTATATGACTTGACCTCACCCCCTCCATATCCCTATACCCATGCTGTATCAGCCTACTCAGCTACCATTCAACTATACAGTCAGTCTGCTCAACTGGATTCTGCTGATGTCCTTTCAAGTCACTTAGGGACCCCTCACCAATTTTGGTGCTGGTTTGGTTGTCAAGCTATTGAGCTATCGAAACACCACACCACTTGTTCACGACATGCCCTCGATTTTCTGATATGTGCCATGCTGCTACTCAGAACTTAAGAGCAGTCATTTGCACAACCCTCGATACCTTCCAACTCAAACCCCAATCACTCCCACTCCTCTTAGCGACTGTTGAAAATTTCTTTGCAGATTCCTCCTGTTGGCCTATGGGACAAACATGTTTTTATGTTGGTGTCATACCACCATTTAACTTACCCTCATTGGTAAGTGCACATCTCACTGGCATTCAATGGGAATGACTTCATCATCGCATGGCACACGATCTCCACACAGCAGGCATTCAATTGGCAGCTCACATTTGGGGAATTGTCCATCACACCTTTTCTCCTTTTACATCTTCTTCTACTCGACCTAAAACAATTACACTACCTGCCCATCTTGCTCATATTATGACCTCTTCTTCACACCTGAATCTTTCTTACATCTGATTTCTTGTGATTTTATGTAGGATGAGCTGATGGGGTAACATTAGTTACCTGAATACTTATGTAATGTAGTCAGCCAAAATTAATTCTAATTCTAATTCTAGTGCATGGCCTTGATACTTCCTTGTAATCTCTACTACAACCCACCATGGTCTTTCCCCCTACAGCTGACTATGGCTGCTATGTGTTGAGTACAGGACTCTGCCAGTGGTCTTTGAGTTTATTTGCTGTTATGGACTTGGTGAGTTTTTCAAAGGCAAAGGCGATGCAATGAAGACCACCATCAGCACAATGAAAACAAGAATGAAAATGAAGCCAAAGCTGCTGAGGCTGAGTGAGAGAATATGGCTGGTAAAAAAGGCAAGAATGATGAGGAACATGCTGGGGATGCAGATGTGGATGTAGATGTAAATGACCATGAGAGTGACTTGCAGCCTGCTCATCATGCAGAGGCACTGCTATTGTGCTCAAGTTAAAGCAGATGAAGCCACTGTCTGGAGTTGGTGGAAGGTAAACAATTATTCAAATTATATGCAATAATATTCTAATCATCTTGTCTATAGTCTTTGAAGGATGATTCACAAATTGAGATGATTGGAGGGTCACCATTGTCATCCCTTTAGCCTTTTTGACCATGAAACATGAGAGATTTCACAGAGGTATTTTACACACCTTTGTAGCTTTTATCAGATGGCAGTGTAATATACATTTATTATCAAAGCAAGAGTTTTTAAAATGAGCTTCAATGTATATTGAGCCATTGTCATGCAAAGATGTCAACTAGATATAGATATATGTGTTTACTAGAGAACTAGGGTATATAGATATAATAGGCTAGTGTGTCAGTAATGATTGTATAGTGTAGTGGTTAGTTGGTAGTTATGGTTTGAATTATGTAATCACTGCTGGTTGTGTGTTCAATTCCTGCTAAATGTTTGTTTTGGTAAATGTTGTGTGACTTTTGATCCTGATATTGTTACATTTTTTTATCTGAAGATACTACATGCCTATAGCATCCTCTACTCTCTATTATGTTCCCTAAGACCCTTGGAAAGTGTATAGTGAATTTCATAGTTTGCAAAGAATTAAGTACACTAAAGCCATATAAAGCCATACAAAGCATTTCCAAAGTCTTCCAAGGATACCTACAGGCTCTAAAGTCTTTGTAAAGATTCAAATTGCCTGGGATGTCCAGAAGCAAAAAGTCCTTTTCCTGATGAAGTGAGCACAGTGGGCCACTGATCTCAAACTACAATGGGTTCATTAATAGAATGGCAATCAAAATAGACAGAGAGTACCTGCCTGTTCCACTGATCCTCATTGTGGCTAAAATCCTCCAGATGAGCTTGCATTGTCACCATGTTTGCACCACTGTGCTTGATATGAAATTACCAGCATAAATTGACAAGTTCTGCTTGCCTCATTCCACATCTACAAACAGGTCAGGATAAGCAAACACACAGAATAGAATATATGTACATAGATAGATACTGGGTCTCAATAGTCCCAACTGTATTCAACCTGGGGAAGGGCAGCTTGCCTGAGTCCTGCTGGGTCCTTCCTGAGGTGGCATGATCAATGTCCATTGCCATGTTCTCTGCACTGTTGGCAGCCAGCACCATCATGATCAGATAAAGGCCCCTGAAGATAGGTGCCAAACAGATTAGGGAGGTAACAAAGAGGTAAAGGACATGAGTATAGATGACAACATTGGGATCTTGAGCCTTGGTCAAAAGAAAGGAGCAGCCTACACTGGCACCAAGTGCTGCCACTGCATCGAGAAGGCCATCAATGGGCCAAGGGCCATCAAGTTGATCGATGGATCTGCAAGAGTGGGGAAATCAATGATAAGTGGGTGAGATGGCATGGAGGTTAACAAAAATGGAAAGGTGCCAGGGCAGAGAGTGAAGGTGACAGAAAACAACTGGGGCAAAGCAAGTGATGCAAGCCCCATCGCTCCTGCTGAGATGGGAAGAGGATAGTTCTGTGACAAAATGGTCAACAGGCCGTGATGTGCACCATGACCCACGCCAACTCACATGCATGAACAGTCTTTTCTCAGCAAGAAGCTACAGAAGGCTGAGAAAAGAAAATCTACTGGCAGCTTTAGGGTTGGCATTACCTTGATAACAATTGATAACAATCTATAATATAGTGAGAGCTCGATGGCTAATTAATTAGGTAAATGATTATGTAACTCTGCAATGAGTGAAGCGAGGAGTCCCCAGACCAGCACATCACCAAGCCAGATGTGCAGCAGATGGCAAGGCGCTATTGCTTGCACAATAGAGGAGTGGTAGCAATGACCAAGTGGGTCGAGGGGCACAGCCTCCACAAGCTTTTTAACTGAGCATAGAAGGAGGTTGAGCAAAGTGAACCCACCATCACAGAGTGATGGGCCAAAAAAGCTTGTTTCATCTATAATATAATGAGACAATGATGACTAAGGCTGACCTAATAGCTGACAAATACCTGTGATGAGTGAAGCAAGGAGTTCCCGGACTGGTACATCACTATTGCTTGCACAATGGAGGAGTAGTAGCAATGACCAAGGGGTCAAGGGGTGCAGCCCCACAAGCTTCTTGGCCAAGTGTAGCAGGAGGTTGAGCAAAGCGAGCCCACCATCATGGAGTGACAGGCCAAAAAAGCTTGTTATTTATTTAATCAGTCAGATTGAATCAGACTTTATTTCTTACTACAGTGTAATACACCTCCTTGGCACAAAACTATTTATTCATTGAATTAAAACACAATTATTAGAAATACTGTGAAAATTTTTTTATGAGCCTAATCAGGACCTTCTAAGGTATTGAATTGGTAATAATTGACTCCATTGTATGAATTATGGGTGAGTTAGTGGATAGTTTGTCAAGAGCAGCCTTTTGTCACAAATCCAGGTCCTTGGCACAAGCGTGACAATGCCATTTATAAGGGTGATGCATTGCCAGGTCATCTATCTGTCACCTTTTTGAACCTCGTCCTCGAGCTCTTCCTCATCCTCTTCCTCTTCAAACTTGGGCAATTTGGGTTTTTGGTCACAGCGGGGCTTCAGCAGAAATATGAGAACTGATGGATGGGGAACTGTTAACAATAATGTGATGCACTTGTTTAGTGTGCATGCCACACTCTGATCATGGTTGCCATTGCAAGTTACTTGCAAGCCTAATTTTGCCCTCAATCTGCACATTTTTTGAATCAAATGTGGCTCAGATTAAAGGAAGGGCTGTTCTAAATGTGAATCTAAAGTTTTGACCTGAAAGTCACACTTAAAGATGCAAAAAGCAGGGTGCAAAAAGTTGTGATGGATGATTTCCTCCAATTTTGATGGGTAATCGTGTTGTCCCACCTCAACAACTTTATCCCGTGGGCTGAAATTTTGTATGGTGATAGATTAAATACATATTAAGACATATACATAGATTTCATGGCCGGCCGATGAAAACTAGGTTCGAAAATCATGGTTGTGCCAAGGAGGTATCATGTGCCAAGGAGGTGTATTACACTGTAATTGATCACATTATTGACATTCTGCTTCTAATTCCCATCCCTTTGGAGAAAAATTTAGCAGGTAAAGAAGGACAGAACCCTCCCTGTCCTTCGGACAGAGTCGGGGACTTCTGTCATGAAGTCCTGTAACGATCTCGATTTCATTTTGTGAGGTGTTCTTGCTTGTCCATCAAACTTTGCAGATCAGCTGACAAATCCGTGGGAATGCTGACAAAACTGTGGGCAGACTGGGTACCCCGCGCCAGAGCGCGCTCCACATGACTTCTCCAAAAAACCCATCTTGTCTGGTTCACGAGACTAGTGTAATGGCCACATTGAAGCCCCACTGAGCATTTCTAGTACTCCAAGCTTTCAGGAGATAGCCTTCTAAACACCCAACCTTGAATTGGCTACTAGCACCATCTAATCTATGCAAAGATGCTGGACCTTCTTTTCGTTTTGGTTGTTTTCTCTCAAGGTAGAGTCAGATGAGCACCCTGGTGACACCGCGTATCTGACCAAAAAATTAGAAGCTGTCTGCCAAGGATGACCCGCACATGCTTGCACAATTTCCTCTCATATAGAGTAATTTCAAACCAGCGATCTGTCATTACCATAATCAAGCTTCACATTATTAATTAGCCCACGAGTATAAAGGACCCAGCACAATAGCCTGCCTGACATCAATCCACAAGGGCACCGCACACATCATTCAAGAAGTATGTACCAATAGCAGGTTTTACAAGAGACTTGAGTACTCACCACTACCTCATTAGTGTCATACTCAGCATCGAAGCTCAAGGTTCTCGGGGACGCGTTCTTCACGAACATGCGCGTGAAGCCATCGCAAGTCACGAACCTTGTTAAAGGATCCAAAGACAATCAAGGAAAACGTCTTGCCCCAGCTCGCTCTGCCAAAGAGGACGCCAAGTTCAAGTGTCGCATTGATCAAGGTGAAGTTAGAGCCGACGGAAAGTACACTGCCATTGTACAGGAAAACGGCAACCCACACGGACCTCCCATTGCCAAGACACTCGTCGACCCAAAGGTTGACATGGGAGTCGATGTTCTGGACCGCCTGCAGGGTGTCTGGGGAAAGGCAGAGTAAATCTACCTACATATAGGCTTCTCTGAGGACCCAGGACAATGTAGTAAAGAAGTGTGACATGTATTTGATCACCGATTCATCCTCTTCGTGTTCTGCTTCGGACTTCGGGCCCTTGTTCTTCACTCATCATATTTCCTCTCCAAATGCAATAAATGGTGTGTACAAGATGTGCTGTCTGCAGTATTATTTCCTAGTCAAATATGGTCTTTTTCAACTCAGCAAGTGCGTCCATTGAACTGAACGTGCACGTGACAGGACGTGTCCTTTGATTCTGAATCTGGTCACACTGCTGGCAACAGGTTATTTAAGTAGACTAAAAATGATTAAAAAAATAAATTAAACATGTTTACATGTTTTCGACCATTTTTCGAGTTCTTGAATCTATTAAAAATAATATATTTTAATTCTGAAAAAATATAATACAGATTCTACCTGTATTATAAAGTTCTTAGCCCCACAGAATCTAAAGTTTACATTGTGTTTTTGTATAGACAAAAGATTTTGTTAAATTTTACATTCACAATTTCTTTTGTTGTCTCATAAATGATAAATTTAGCAAGAATTTTTGTTGTTGGATAAACAAAAAGAACAATGTTTCGCACCCAAACTGAATTGAAAATATTTTTAACTTATTTTAAAGGGACCAAAACTTGTCTTAAATACTACAATTGACAACGAGAACAATAAAACAATAAAGTCTACCTTTCTGTCACCATTTTTGATCAGAAAAATTTAGCACAAGTATTGCATTTAATAGGCCTATAAATATGCTAAAAATGAAGTGTTTGACAAAAGAATTTCTGTACCAGCAATTGTTGAGTTGAAAATAGATTTTATGTGATGGAAAAGCAGACCAAGAACATAAACATGTTTAATTTATTTTCTTAATCATTTTTGGTCAACTTAAATAACCTGTTGCCAGCAGTGTCAACTCCGCAAACTTAACCACACCACACCATTTTTCCTCGTGTACTACCGCGGCCTTTTCATTTGCATTTAGATATATCCGACAGTAGACAGGATCAAATCAACGTCGTAGCCTTCTGATGTGGGACAACATCAACAGCGACAGACGAAACGACTTCGACCATGAATTCTACGTACCACCAACACTCGATGCTCTACCCCAAATCACTCCTCATTTCTTTGTGCCACCGCTGGAGAATAAGCCACAGAACCCAGTTATGGAGAACTTGAACTTGGAGAACATGAACATGAATATGCCTCCTCGAATTTATCATCCCCCGCAGCTTCCACGGGAGCTCATCGCCTTGACCTTGGATGTCACCCACGTGAAAGGAGACGAAACATCTTCTGCATCAGTAGAGGAGCTGTGGCGGAACGCTGCGACGCGTCAGCTTGGTGTTAAGGTACGATAGATTCCTCGACCAAACTTTGTTATTGAATTTGCATCTCCGGTAGAATGGTTTGCTTTCTTGGGATAGACTACGCCAATCGCATTCCAGTAAGGCGTCTTCGACACCCTTCCTGTCCGAGCAAGGAGAATTTGTATATGCTTCGGCATGGAATCAGTAAATTTGATTTGATTTCCTTTCACGCCTTAACATATCTCACCTCGTTCAAGCATTCGGCCGCGTTTCTTCAACATCTTGGAAAAAACGATACACTTGACTCAGCATGAGCTTTTCCTGTCATTGAAATCAATAGTTTTAGGCGTTTCATCTCAGTATCATGTCTGGGACTCAATTTCCGAATATTTTGTCCCCGTTGGAACTATTCACAATGCAAGAAGAGGTGTTTTACTCATTGACGGAAAAGATGAAGTCGTTAGCAACAGGTTGGTCATCTGATTAAACTCTGTGTCACGCACTCACATTCCCCAGTTTGGTGGTTCGTTTTCTAAGAATCGGCACTTTACTTCGTCGTCTGGAGATTTTATTATCAAGCCTGCAAGCCAGGTAGTGTATAAATACCTCACACCAGGCCTTCTTTCATTGACTTTTGATATAGATCGTCTAAAGATGGCCCAACCATTCATTCCCTTGCACATGCACTCTCAACGATCCTCGATTATCTCAGAGAGATGATCACGCAATGCCCACCCACGGAGGAGCAGATCGCCACTAAGGATGAGAATTTCCCACTTCTTTCTACTTTAGCCCATTATGAGAGTTACGAGAGCCTCCTTGATGCGCTAGCGGATCTATTTGGACGGGTGAGCAAATATCTGTATTTCGTTCGGTCCGTCTAATCGTCCTTTGACTTAGCAATATGGCATCTCTCCAGAAAGTTACATCGTGCTTGATTTATCGCCAGTCTCGCTCGTCTCTCACTTATACCGGCATCTGAATTCACATTTTGAGAGACAATCACCTTCAATTATTTGTGCAACGGTTGCCTTTCTTCTGACAATTACGTCCCAGGAGTATTTCCGAGGACTCGCTGGTTCTGTCGGCTTCGGAGGACAGTTACCGGAAAAAGAGTTGGGTCCGAAAAGCAAAGAAAGTGGACTAAATAACTTCGAGTTGGATGATGAAGAAGACGAGGAAGACATTCTCGATCGTCTTGACAGGATTGAAGCATCTTTTCCTGCCTTTTTCCCGCAGAAGGTGCTTCAGACCTTTCCAGCAGCACAAAAGTCCCTAGTCCTCCTTAAAATCGCCCAGCCAGACCATCCACTCATCACTAAGCCGGCTCATTATTCCCCCCTACGTTGGCTTTGGACTATACCAGAAGTAACCGCTGCTTGGGATGATTCACCCGTGCCTCCCAATTCCGTTACCGCAGTGCAAACAGGACCGTCATCATCATCACCTTCGCACATTTCATATAAAGCCGAGCTTTCGGACTTTCGTGTCTTCGACCTAGAGCCAGGAGAGACTATCGCAGTGCCCTCATTACAAATCAGAAACAATTCAGCAACTAGTCTCGGAACTTTTATCAAGGATTTTCCCCAAGCCCTTCCTGCAATTATTCCTACTTTACCAGATCTTACATCCCTTATCTTCAAAAATCTTATGTCCCATTCGGAGTCGCTCTCATCTGCCCTTCTTAGTCTTGTCATTGACGCTCCGGGACTCCTCAACTTCCACTCTCATCTCGTTATTCTTCGCTCATTCCTGTTGATCACCCATCCATCGTTCAGATCTCGCTTGCTGAACGCTTTATTCTCTGATGCTGGTGAATATGAGGTCAACTATACTGCTCACTCCATGTCCGTCCAATCAGTAAGGCAGAGGCAGAGGCAAGGCAAGGCTCCAAAAGAAAGTGATCAGCCATGGGCCGTAGGATTGTCGCCTAACCTCCTTGAACGCGAGATGTGGCCACCAGTTGGAGCTGACCTAAGCTTCTTCTTGCGAACTGTCATTGTCGACTCTCTGGAGACCGACGGAGAAAAAGAATTTGGAACGGATAAACGTGAGCCTGTGATCGAGGAAGCAGGATGGAGGCTAGGATTTGCTGTTCGTGATCTGCCCACCGGTCCTGGCCGTGACAAATGGCTAGACCCGCTCTGTATGTGATCATCCAATCGACAGTCTATAATACGGGTACTTATTCACCATGTTCTATTATTCCAGGCATTGAGTAAGATTTTTGTTCCTTTTGTTGGCTCATCACTGATGTTGTTTCAAGGGCCCTCGACTTCCTCTACATGGATTACAAACCGCCACATCCTCTCGAAATTTTAATATCACCCGATGTTCTGTCTAAGTATCAACGGATGTTTACTTTTATATTACGATTACTACGAGGTATCCCTCTTAATATTGGTAGCTAAGATTGACTAACTTACCTTTGTCTAACAGTTGAAAGCGCTACGAAATCCCTCTTTCGGATGTCAAGTCATCGGGCGATCGCAGACTTTCTTTTTCCGACTCTGACCCAATCAAGAAAGTTACTCCTGTACTTCCGCTTTGTATCACAGGCCTTTGTTTCGAGTCTTTCGGGATACGTTTTTGACACTGCAATTGGTGGCAACTTCGACCCATTCCTGGCCCAGCTATCAACAAAACCAGCGAACGCCTCTACGAGAGATCCCAGCGAGAGGAAATTTGAGTTCAATGATGTCTTTGAATTGTCTCAGCGACATTCTGCACTCTTGGATGATATACTCACCGCTTGCTTGTTGAGATCTGGCCAGCGAGGAGTTGGCGATCTGTTGCGGCACTCGTTAGAGCTGATCCTTGAATTCACAATTGTCGTTGGTGAATTGCACAGGGGGCGCATTCAGGAGTTCCAGGCTGCCCCCCTAATTGAAGAACTGTTCCGGAAATTTTGTACTAAGATGAAAACGCTGGTTAGTCTTTCTCATTCACGCTCGGTTTCTTATTCGTCCTGATTGCTTGCACTAGACAAAGGTCTTGAAAGGCCTTGTTGAGAAGAATTCTCTGTCCTCAGCAATATCTTTGTTAATGCATACAGATGGCCGGCGTCCAACTGGAGGCTTGGAAGCATTATATCATCTTCTTATTCGTATTGATCTCACGGATTGGTGGAGTCAAGAGCGAAAGTCAAGCAGAGGGCCATAAGCTCGAGCAGTATCCTTCTCAATCCCATCGATAAAAGTAAAGCAATATCATTAAGAGTACTTCACAGAGATTCTCAAGGCTTGCTGCAGAGGAATCTATGATTGTCCTCAACCTACCAAGATCATCAAGTAACCGTTGTGACCCTTCCTCTCCATCATTTATCTCCGCGAAATCTCGGAAGACGGTCTCAACACTCCTCCAAAGATGATGTTGCGGTTGGACTTGACACAGATGTATCAAAGCTGGCACCCAGATTTCTGCTATTTCTGATAGCCACCATCGACGTCCTCCGACAGTGGCAATTAAAGTTGTGAAGAAATCTGACTGGAAAATAATGTCAAATTGTTCTTCCAATGCGGGTGAACGTGACTGCCCAAGAGGATTTTCTGATGAAAAGGCCGTAGCGCTGCTCTGAATGAAGATACATAGAATGCGCAGGCAGTCCAGTTGAAGGCGTCGGCTATCAGTATCACCTGTACGCGCAACTCGTAAAAGAGTTGAAATACCGTTTTCCTCCATGAAGACGTTAACTACCGAGCTTGAGCAAGCGATCAAGATCGGCTCGAGAAGACGAATGGAAGAAATGGCCACATCGACATCGACCGATGTACTCAAAGTTCTTACTAAAGCCTTTACAAATAGTGGCTTCTGTTCAGAGGTGATATTGTCGAGAGGATGAAGTATCTGCAAGATGTCGACGAGCAGATTGTCCGGCACAATTCCAATCCGACCTTCAATGAATAGCTTGAATAAACCCCATCGCGCAGTGTCTACATGTGGTGGAAAACGGCTGGATCGTTCGAATGCCTGAACCGCATGCCGAGAAAATTCAGATACAGTGAAGATCAATGGTCCTGCTGTTACTCCGAATCGATCAGGATCCTGAATGACGGAGGCTAGGGATGGTATCAGGGTCTCTGAAAAATTGAGATGTCGCTTTTCTTCGTCCCAAAGCAGTTCTGGATCGAAGTTTCCTTGTGTAAGATAAGTGAGAATCAAAGCGATAGTTGCTCGAATTTGTATTCCAGATTTCTCAGTGGCGTGCTGCAGGAGCTGTAAGAGGGTGGGTACAGCTCTTTTAACAAGATCATTAAGGACTGCAGCACGGAGCTCCCAGCTCAGCGAACATTCCAAGAACGTATTGAGGAGCCATCGTTGGGTGAGTTCATCGTAAGTTGAATCACCACTAGCCACACGGTTGATGTGTGAAAGTAGACCTATTTGTGAGGTTCGCGAATCCAACGCGTCCAAGGCAGAGACGCATGCAGCGATGGCGGAGACGTGGAAGTTTCCTGTCGTGTCTTTGAGTGTGCTGAGAGGTTGGTGAAGGTTTGAAGGCCAACTTTCGGAAGTGCCATGGGTCAATCTGATCCAAGCACGACAATAGACTGCTGCTCCTTCAGCATCGTTGACACGCCATTTAGTATGACTGAAAGAATGATCTCGATGGAAGCAGCAGCTGAACTGCTGAAGGACCATGCGAATTGTTCCGGCTTCACGTAAAATATGAAAAGCAGAAAATTCTCGAGGAAGTCCGGCAATGGCTTGCAAAGCAGCCTTAACAATACGGTCATTGGAAGACTGCTGAAGTAACCATACAATGCTGCAAGCGTCGACATAATCATCTTGATTGACCATCGGACCGGCCATGGGAATACGTCTGACAATTTTTTGTAAAATTCAGCACATGCCCAATATTCATCAATTGAAAGCATTTGTACGTACATGGATCGTATTCTTTCGTCGGAATTACTCTCGAGATCCCCAGAGTTCTGCGGTGTAGATCTCGCGGTCTGTCGTGCCATCCAACGTCGGAGTTGCTCCGTTATTGGGTGTTGATATGGAAAGTCAGGGTACGCAAGCGACATCCAAATGGACCCTAAATAAAATATATATGCCAAGGCCACGATGGTGAATGTTGAAGCCATGATGGCGATGTCCCCAGACCATAACAGAATGATGACGCCGGCAAAGAAGAGTAGAAGGGAAATGTGCAGGAGCAGAGGCAGCGCGCTGATGACCGCGAAGACGTGCCAGCTCTGTAGTTGTGTATGTCGCCGTTGGCGCTGTCTGGCACGATGTTTTGGCGACCCAGAAATATTGGGGAGGGGCTGTATCCATTGCTTCGCAAGCATACAAACGAGAGCACCTGAAAGGCTGCACGCAAGGGCTGCGAACCAAAGCCCATTCACCCAATGCAATTGGGATGTCGTCGGGACACCGGTTTGTGAGGAAGAGAGGGGTGGAAGATGGCTACTGATATTGAAGGCAGAAGATTGGCGTATATCAGAAAGTAGTTGAAGAAGAAGGGCGTTAGTCGTATCTGACGGACCGGGCAGCATCTGCTGATAGGATTGAATGATGAATGTTGTCAAAACTGCAGAAAATAATCCTGTCTTCATGAAAGATTGAGGTTAAAGGCTGCATCCATGAATATACATGCAAGAATGCATCTCACAAACACAAGTAGGACATCAATCCCGCGGTTGCACCCATCTATAGTAGCTGCATCGAACTTCGTTGATTCCTCCTTGTAAATATGCCAAACTTGTGCATTTTCCCCCGCCTCTGAGCCTAACCCTTCCCAAGGCTGTCCTGGATTTTGGAAACATCCTTTAATACACGCGGACTTGCCAAATGTCCAAGGAAGTAGTGGCCCTTACTCAGCTCTGTACCGTCGACGGATTGTGTTAAAGTGTACTGTGAGCCTGGACTACTTGGATAGCTCTTTTGCTGTTTAGTCCAGATCTGACAGATATCACAAGCAGACTTACCCAAATACTAGCGTAAGAGGACGATCTCCGATCCCTTCTGGTGATAGGCTTTAACGGCTCAAGTCTAGTGTCTGCCATTTTGCCGCGCGTCCTTGAATCAAATCGATGAGTGGATGGATGGAGTTTGAAGGAAGACCTTGGAAAGACGGCAGAGGAACATGAGAAGCCTTTATATAAAGAGGAAACAAAGCAGCAACGTTTGCGAAGCTGAACTCTAAGTATTTCAGTCTCCCATTTGCCACAAGCGCCGTGCAATGCGGTGACCGTGTACAACACAGCCTAATTCGGTCGTTCTATATTTTAAGCAGACATCGGCAAGATGAATGGCTGGCAGTGACTGGAATAGACAAGCGTGAAATTGCAGGAGCTTGAGTTTGTCAGTACCTTCGAGAGAAGGAACAATGTACACCAGAGGATTTCATTGAAAATAACACGCATACGACAGAAAGAGAGGAGGACCGAATGCCGGCCTCGTCATGGCAGAGGTGAAGTGGGGTGAGAGTTCATGTGCCCTTTCATCATCGATTCAATATACTTAGCCTCGGCTTCAGGGCTGTTCCGCGATACTGCGGGAAGTACTTAAGGACTTGAAGTAATATATAGCACAAATAGCTGTGGAAGTAGCTGCGTTATCATTCGAAGAATCAGCTGAGGTTTGTGTAGTGCTGACATATCGTACGTACTAAACATATTCCAGCGCCGGAGAGCATGTGGATTGGAAGGCAGGATAGTGAACTTACGAGTGACACCTAATCTGATTGCGATTTCCAGCCTGCCTGAGAGCGAGTATAACGTAACAAAGCTTCTTCACAGCCTAATGTTTGAAGTAGAACTTACCCTTGCCAGGCATCGTCGATTATCGGTCGGTGTATGCGTTTGGGTCATTGTCCGAAATAGAAGGGGGCTTGAGCTTAGCAAATTTAACAAGAAGGAGAAAGGTCAGTGAATATCGATCTGATAGAAATTTAAAATATGTTTGGCGCCTCCTTAACACTTCAGGGCAGGATGGATCGAGGTCAAAAAAAGCGAATAATTACTATACCTTCGGTCACATGTTTACAACTCAAATTGACGCAAACCAGTGCCCAGTACTTAAGACAATGACAGTCGGCGGGCACTGGCTTCATTTACATCTGTTTATCCCATGCATCGAATGCTACGTTCAGTTGATGGAATATTATGAGTAGGCGCATGGTCCTACCTTGAGGAACGTCAGAAACAGTCTAGGTCCATGTTTACATCGCGATGGCGGACAGCCTTGATCGACAAGTGCTCTTCTGTTCCCCAAGTTACCATGGACGCCAGTCGGTCATCATGTGCAGCTGGAGGAATTTAACATGAGAAATAATCTTCGTTGATTGTCTGTGCAAAGGTCCATCATTGTATCCAAGCAGATCAACAATCGAGTGAAATTCACGTTCTATTTTTGAATGACTGCCAGTGCCAAGACGGAAGCTTAACAAGTCATCCAACAGGGACACTTGGGTTTATCTTCCTCTATTGAATGGGTCTGCAAAGTTGGAAATCAGTGAAAGGCCTGGATGAAAGAAATGAGGTGTTAAAGAAAAAGAAAATTATTGGAAAGTATTCCCATGCCACCGGATCCGTTTGTCAAAACCCGAATCACACCTCTGGCGGGTTCAAATTGGTATTTTGACATGCACCAATGACAGACGCCAGTCATCCAGCACCCATTCCAACAACAGCAATGCATACTCACTCGGGTTCAATCTGTCAAAAGTCATTCTCGAGACACTCACTACACAATGCTCGAAAAGAGGGTATATAATCCAAAAACCCTCACAGGATTTTCTCCTTCCTTAGTCCCGGTTTTCTTTCGCGTTTTTCATTTTCACGCTCCTTCGTTCTTTTCTTCCCAACTTTCTTTCCTATCCCTTCGTTTCCGTTGCTCTCTCCTCTTGACGAGGGTTTTTCTTCTGCGAAGCACTTTGCAAACGAGAATTGATCAAGAATGAAGTCGTTCACACTCGTTCTCCTCGCTGCTGTTCTTGCGCGAGCCGCACCGCTTTTCAAACCATGCGATGTTGTCCAAAATTCGCTGGGATCCGCTGACTTCCGTATGTAACCTTCCGTTTGATTTCTTCCAATAATAACTTATGATTGCATATTAAAAAGTTGCCATCTGCGGGAGGGTCTCAGACCTCCAGCCCATCTCCAAGCGTAGCCTCATCGCCAGACAAGACGACGGTTTTGGCCTCGACGACGGATCCGATGACAGTGATGATGGATCTGACGACAGCTTCGACGATACCGACAACTCTGGTGAAGACGATTCAGAAGACGACAGCGGTCTTGATGATACAGGAGACGACAGCCTCGATGATGGGTCTTCCACAGAAGATTTTAGTGGCGACCTTGGGGATGACGGTACCGACGATACAGGAGACGACACTGGCCTTGACACTACTGGCAATGATGGCTCTTTAGATAACGGGTCCGATGATGGTCTTGACACCACAGACCTTGATGACCCTACAGACGATGGTTTGGACGATGGCTCCGACACTGTTGATGTTGGTGACGACACCGCCGACGCAGACACCGATAGTGATGACGGATTAGATGCTACCGACGGTACAGACGATGCTGACGGCACCGACGGCACCGATGGTACCGATGGAACGGACGCCACCGACGCAACAGACGCTACTGATGGAACAGATGCCACCGACGGAACTGATGATGGTACTGACGATGGTACCGATGCCACCGACGCCAGCGACGTCACTGGTGTCAGCAACAGCACCGACACCAGCGACTCAACTGACTCGACCGATGATTCCACTGATTCTACTGACGACCTTTCCGGCGCCAGCAACAGCACTGACACCAGCGGCACCACTGATTCCACCGACGACTCTTCCGCCACCAACTCGACCAGCACCGCTACCCCAGACGCTGCTAGCACTGCAGCAGCCACCAGCGCCGCTCCTGCTGCCACGACCGATGCCAGCGCAGACACCAGCAGCAGCAATTGCGCTGCCAGCGCCACTGCGCCCAACGATGCCACTATTTCTCTGATAAAGCAATTTGAAGGTTTCGTCCCAAGCCCAAAACCAGACCCCATTGGCTTGCCTACAGTCGGATTTGGACACAAGTGCCAGAAGACCAACTGTGCCGAAGTACCCTTCTCATTCCCCTTGAGCCAGGACACGGCCACCCAGCTCTTGACGAACGACGTGCAGACATTCGTTTCCTGCCTCCACGGTCTGATCAGCAACTCTGTCACTCTCAACGACAACCAATTTGGCGCTCTCACCTCTTTCGCGTTCAACCTTGGCTGCAATACCGTCAAGACCTCGACGCTCTTGAAGCGCCTGAATAACGGTGAAGATCCCAACACCGTTGCCGCTGCTGAAATTCCAAGGTTCAACAAGGCGGGAGGTAAGGTCTCTTCTGGTCTCGCCAGGCGTCGGGCTGCTGAGGTTCAATTATTCCAAACACCTTCAGGCACTGTGGCCCAGCCGCTCTGCACTAGTTAGATCATGGAGAGGGTTGCACTTTTTTCACTTGATGATGTGCATAAATGGACTGAATAGCACGCAGTTTTCGTTAGCATTTTTTATTTCATTGGGATAGGTTTTAAAGTACAAGGAACTAACCGTAATAGAAAACTGGCCAGGTTTTCAGATATATGCTGTACTCCTGCGAAATGCGAGCTTCTATTGAGAAAGCCAGTGCAGAACACAGACGTCCATCGGATTACGATTTCAAAGCTTCATGGAATAGAATGCGGTCTCGTGTTCTTGAACATCCGGAAGTATGGAGCGCGATAAACGCAGTAGGGCTTGGAAGGGCCATCTAAGATGCATGGGCCAAAAATACGCACTTCCCCACAAAGTTTGGAAGGTGTTCTATCAAGTCAAGGTGACGTTCTCCTGCCATAAAATCGGCATATGGGGTTTGTGCGACGTGATGAACTCGCTTGGAGCCTTGGATGTCCCCCTAGCATGATCCCAATGTTGAAATCATGAATATTTCCGACGGAACTGGGGGCTATGTTAGAACTCTCCTTGTGGTCGTATGAGCAACGCTTGAGAATACAGACATGTCTTTCCCAGAAGCCTGTGTGCAGACGATCGGCGTACTAGTAAGGCATGAATAAGCGAGGTGGAAAAGAAGAATCAAGACGGCTGTTGATTTTGCGTGACCGAGTCCGTGAGAGCTACATATATGACAAAAATAGACGGAAAGGAACTGTTATCAACATATGGCCGCCATAAACCCGGAGTGCAACGGAGCTTTGGACTAAGCACCCTCCTTCTCTCGTACTCATCACCACAGACCATGCCCTTCAATGCCCTTCGACAGCGCCAAGCTAGCCCTTCTAGAGTGCCCGTAGAATCGCCGTTAGCTTTCGCTCCTGCCGACTTACTAATAGACATCGCCTCTTTCCTGGAGACACGCTTGGATGTACTAAATTTCTGCCTCACTGTGCGTTCACTATAAGTCTTGACCTCTGCCAGAAATTTACAGTAATTCTTATAGTCAAGTCATGTCTTCTCCAACGTCTCTGCAGTCCTTTACGAGAGCGTTGTCCTGGAATCTGTGGACCAATGCCGTCTAACCTTGCGCATGCTTTCCAGACGGATTGATATTGCTCGGCATGTCAGGAAACTCGTTATACGGCCACAAGTCAGACACGTTGGCTACTTTACTCCAGCAGATAGTTCGACTGCCTCGGCTGCTGTACGGAACATTGCAAGCGCGAAATGTCTGGATGCCCTCGTGAGCTTTCAGTGGGACGCAGACGAGCTGCCATTCTATGACGACATGTGGTTTGCCTTGCGTATCGGGTGCGTAAAATTAAACCACGACCACGCAGGCAACCGTTAATCAAGCTTTAATGGCATTTAGCTGTCCGCAACTACGGTCTGTAGGGACCTCGCTAGGATTATGTCTACCTAAGATGAACAGCCACGTATGCTCGGATTAATGCATTTTCGACCTCTCGTAAACTGATCCGCGTTCTTTAGTTATTTGACTTTCAAGATTTATCAGAGTTTTCTCTATATCTAAAGCACGGGTTCTATGAAGGCCAGGTCAATCTACTCCTAGATGGTCAGCGTCATGCATTCCAACCAATGCTATTCGAAACTAAAGAGATAAAGTGAACAGAAGACCACTCCATCTTCAAGAAATTTTGGGACATGTTGATCAACCGCTGTCCAAATCTAGAAGGACTGACGGTCGAAGGCTACTCCAACGTCCCCATCGACCTACGCTTCCTCGTCGAAGGACGCTGGCCACGTCTGCGAAAGCTCGTTCTCGGCGATGTGTGTGTTGATTGGTTTCCGCGAACCCTAAATTCAGGCGAAAAGCGACCTTTCGTCACCTTCCTTGAAGCCCATCCCGAACTTGAGACCTTAAGTATGTCAAGATGCGCCATCCAACCCGTCCACTTCAACACTTTGGACATTGACGCCCTCAGTCGTGTGACGCACTTTTCCGGTACACATCAGCAGCTGCATGCACTACAGCATGTTCACAGGTCGATCAAATCGGTTGTATTCCGCGATCCTGTAGAAACGCGTGACGTTTCTGCTCCGACTGTCGCCAGTCTCTTGCGAGAGTTGACCTCCCTCGAGAGCCTGAAAATCTCGTTCATGCTGCATTCAATGTACGACAGCGGCCACCTCCTCAGGTCTCTGATCCAGTCATGTCCAACGTTACGGCATCTAGAGCTGACCTGCGCACATAAACCTTCCTTCCAACTCGTAAGTTCTTTCCTTGTCGGTTCGGTCCCTGTTGAACAAACTTGCTCATGACAATACCTCTGACACCCTTAGGACTCATTCGCTAAGACCATCCGAGGTTTCCCCAAACTCCGCTCTCTCCACCTCACCATCGTCAAGTACCCAGGCGACGAAACCATCCTCTCAGGCGCCATACGAATAGCGCAAAGCAACCCGCGACTACAGAAGTTTTCCCTCACCTTCATCCCTCCGGTCTACCCTGTCCCATTGCCCTTCTCCGTCCCCTACCGCCCCTTCCCCTTCTCATTCATCCCTGTGCACGCCACGGGCCTGTTTGAGGTGTCTTGCGATCAGCACGGGCTACCGCTAAGCATGTCTGCGGTTGAGCGGAGCACCTTCGTTTGGCCTTGGGGCCTTGGAGTATCTTATCGCGCGAAGAAGTACTGCAAGGATTTGAGGCCCCCGGGATGCCCTGCTCTAAGGAGGACGGGTGTGAGAGGGTTTTTGAGTCTTTTGTTTGAGAGGTCCTCTGCGGGGGAGGAAATAAGGATGATTCTGTTCTGTGCTTTTTTGGCTTTTCTTGCTGGTTGCGGTGTTCTTTGCAATGGGGCGAATAATCACAATCGGTCGACACTTTCAACAACCAAGCTGATTGAGGAGTTGCTTGTCGCTTGATTTGTTTGCATCTCAGTATCTTCTCCGTCATACCTTTTCTTTTTATTCTTTTATCTCGTTTTGGATTTACTTTCGTTGTGACCCATAAGTATAGATCTTTTTACGTCGATCTCATCATGGATTTCAAATGTAAGTAGGTTGTAATAATATTAGCCACGTCTCTATTAGCTTTTTTAACCTTATTGTAACACTATTAACCACGACCTGCATTGAACATAGCTTGAATGATACCACTGCCATTTTCACCAAATGTTTCCAGATTGGTACAACTCCATTCTGATAAGTTCAGAAATGTGGTTTCTTTAGCAGAAGGGCAATTACAGAAATGGCCAAGACAACTATCTCTACTTGCAGGCCATACTAATTCAGTTTGCTCAGTTACATTCTCACCAAATGGCAAGCATATTGTCTCTGGATCACAGGACATGACAATTAGGATCTGGGATGCACAGACAGGGCAGTTGATTGGAGAGCCACTGGAAGGACATGGTCACTGGATTGAATCAGTTGCATTCTCCTGATGGCAAGCAGATTGTCTCTGGCTCATGGGACATGACAATCAGGATCTGGGATGCAGAGACAGGGCAGATGATTGGAGAGCTGCTAGCAGGTCATACTAAAAGTGCTGAATCAGTTGTATTTTCACTTGATGGCAGGCAGATTGTCTCTGGTTCAGGAGACAAGACAATCAGGATCTGGGATGTAGAAGTCAAATTAAACAGCTTTATGCAAACTACAAATTTGGTCAGAAATTACTTTTTTGGTACTAAAATTTCCCTACAGACAAATGGCTGGGTATATGGCCCCAACAATGAACTCCTTCTGTGGATCCCTCCCTTCTATCATTTAGGTCTTCATCTGCCTCAAACCCTCAAAGTAATTGGTGCCCATGAAACTGTCCTGGATTTTAGTTCTGTAGTCTGGGGATCCCATTGGGCTGCCTGCTATACTCCAACTCAAGCAAAGAAGGATAGGCACATAGCAGGAGTAACTTGAAGCCCCAGGCCCCTGCAATGTACAACATTTCTAAAGCTGAAGATAGTAGCAGCAAGTCCGATACAGCAGACAGAAGTCCTCCCGCCTACAAGCTCCACCTTGAGTAGATTCAGTAAGTCATTATTAATATTCACCTTGGTAATGCTGATGATTTGTTGTACTCTTGTAGACATAGCCGTGAATGGCAATTGATTTTTCCCGAGCCGCTGCAAGTGGAATCTATTTCATTCACAAGGTCTCGAGCATCGAATAACAGGACACAAATATAATTAGTACCTATAAGTCAAATTAACCGCGGCGAGAGAAGGAGTATCAATAACAAAGGGCAGATGCGGGGAGGGACAAGTCGTTATCAGATGTCGGCAAAGGGTGCGCAGGGTCATAGGGTAGATACATAGTCAATCAAATTGCATATTGGAGGATAGAGGAGTGGAGATCAATGTGAATCCAGTATTCAATGGAGATTTGCAAGATGAAAGGCGATGACGATGTGAGATGACGGTAAGATTGAAATAACGTTAAGAGTATAAAGTACAATTAAGACCTGACAATTGATTAGCGTATGTCAAACAAAGACGACAACGGAAGCGAAAGGCAATGAAAGAGAAAAGAAGTAAAGAAAACGAATCACGCACATCTTATAGTGCATAACATTTTCCGACTCGTCCTTGCCCTCAACCTTATAAGCAATAGAGATATCGAGATCTCGGTTATTCCGGGCATTGGGCGCGCAAGTCAGACGGCCGGTAATTTTATCGCCCGAGTTTACGGTCACCGTTGAAGGGGTGTAGAAAACAGTTTGTCTAGAGTGAGATTAGTCGGTATGATGAAGACTGAAAGAGGAGAGAGAAGATGTGGAGGAATGATGGCCTACTTCCAGTGGGTATACTGCGCGTGAGGGCCAGTGGAGAATTTTACTTTCTTGTGGGTGCATTCAAAGGAGATATCGAACCACGCAAGGAAGGCATGGACATCTGAGATGCCGAAGACGTTCGTCAGGGAACTTGGACGGGCAAGATGGATGGTGGTATAGAGGACTCACAGTCGTCTCGGGTGCATTCTAAGGAGAACGGCGCCTCGAATGTGAGGTCCTCTTTTTTGGCGGTCAAAAGGTCGATATGCTGGAGATGGCAGATAAGGAAACGATTTATATGGCTATGCGAATGCCATGAGGTCGATAACCACCTTGACCAAGTGAGGATTCGTCACGACGGATTTCAGCTCGACAGTGTCGACGAGAGGCTCACGAAGGGCGATGTCCTTGATACATGAGTAGTCGAAGCCGTAGACGTTGTCCCAGACTAGATACAATAGCACGCGATCAGACGAGACCCCTTCTGGTAGACCCTATGTAATTTACGTACAGTTGATTTTCTCCTCCTTGTACTCCTGGTCCTCTATCGCAGCCAAGTAAAGCGTCGCGGTGTCGGGGAAGATCAAGCCACCCTTCTTCAGGTACTTGTCACGAGCGAGCAGGACTGTGTCGAGCATGGACTCGTAGAGCAGGAAGTATCCCATCCATTCGGAAATGATGATGTCAAATTCTTTGATGGGAAGGTCAGCTTCTTCGAGCTTTCCTTTCACGAGAGTGATGACTAAAAAGAAAAAAAAGGAACAGAAATTCAGCGCAGAACGGTGACAAGGAAAAAAGAGGACACCTACCATCCTTGAAGCCGTTAGCTTCGATAATCTTTTGGGCTTGATCGAGGATATTCGACATGTCGATCTGAAAAATTGAAATAAATATGGTTGACCAGGAAGTAACGATGGTGAAAGACGCACTCCAACGACATGCTTAGCTCCAGCCTTCGCAGCGAACATACTCAAGATCCCGGTACCACATCCGACGTCCAACACGGTCTTGCCTTTGAATAGGTGGGGGTTGTTGATGATAGCGGTGCGATACGATCCCGTTCGTACAGAGTCTTTCAACATCTCTTCGTGGATACCTAAAGAAAAAAAATAACGCCGATCAACGAAAGCATTGAGGACACAACAGTGACGGGAACGAACCAAAGTGGGCATACGAATCGGCATAGCTGATGGAGAAAAAGAAAATTAATCAGTGAAAGGGTCCAAAATATGAGATAAATAAATAACGCACTAATCTTTCGAAGTCATATCAAGAACATCCGGAGAATCTGTATGGTTGTTCGTAGAGGGTCCAGCGTTGGCCATGATTACGCCCAAATATCAAGATACAAAAGAAAGAGAGGAAAGATCTAAAGGACAAAGGACAAAGGTATAAGATCGATGGAGGAGAAAGAACAACCAAGGCCTTGGCGTATCCAAAGAAAATAATTTTGGATCGCGAGAAAAAAATAAACGCGTCGATTGCACGTGCTGATAGCGCACGTGAGTACCGAGGCTTAAGCGAGTCATGAACCAGATTCGGAAACGAGCGATCAATTGCGGGGCTGGGCACTGCTAGCCTTTGCTTTTGAAAGTCATCGCCTCCTTCGTTCCGCAGCTTCCAGCAGTTTCCCCGTAGACGCAGCTCCAGGCGCAGTCCGCTTTCTTTGATAAATACCTCCTCGCAGCTGCCAAGTCATGATCCTAAATCCTTCTCAACAAGACAAAGACGATAATATGGCAAGTTCATCAACTTCTTTTCTTCATCTCGAGAGGAAGCTAACGGTTCGTATAGAAAGTACCTCTTCTAGGGTCTTCATCTACAACAACAACGACAACCCCTCAGGATAATCCTCAGGACCACCCTCCTCCCTCATATGAATTTGTTTCATCGACAAGCTCAGCAGTCCTTGTGGAGGGCGGACCTTCTACATGTACGTTTCCTACACTATTTCCACGATAAGAAAACGCTAATTTCCTCCAAGTAGATCCTAATACCAATCCTACCACCTCCAATAACAAACCTCTAAACGACTACAAACCCCTCATCCCCTCCCCGCCCTCTCCCAAAGCCGACCCAACACAACCCTTACTACTGCACCACGGCACAGCAGGACCCTCAAATGCGCCTGCACCCGTGGTATACAGCTACGTGAACCCAGCAACGGGCGAACGCATCGCCTCGCTCTTACCTCCAGACGATCCCGAGATGGTCTGCTTGCAAATGGGCCATGTACCTCAAACACAGTTTGGGTTGCTTGGTAGGCGCTTTTTTATTTACTGCTATCATCTTCTTACGGTGTTTGCTTCCATATTAAAGGCATACTAGCGGCGATATTCTGGTTCCCACTTGGAATCGCCTGCTGCCTGCTTGACAGGAGAGTACGGTGTGCTCGATGCGGCTATGTCATCGACCAGGGATGTGCAGTTAAACAATTATGCACTACTGTAGCTGCCCTCTGAATCGGTCAAACGGACTGTGTATGACCGATTCTTCTTCTTGCTCTTTATTTCTTCTCTCTAGTTCTGTATTCTTACTTGACTTCATGATCACGACGCATTTTTGTATGACTTTATTGTATTGTAAAATACCCTATACATATACCCTTTTTCGTGCTATTTTCCATGATTAAGGAATTCGGAGCAAGTTATGTATTTCGTATGAATGATAAAATGAAAAATAGCCCGCAAAATTCAAGATGAGTAGCTTCATGCTGCAGGCTGCAGCATGTCGAATCCGCCAATTTCTCTTCCAGCTGTCCTTCAATTAAAGCTAGGTGCAATCGCCTGCCGCCGTGTGGCAGTCATTTGAAGGCTCACCAGCGTCTTCAATTTTTAGCCGCTGACTCCATGTCGCAATTGAACCACCTAATCACACATCGTTTTAAACACCAGCAAAAAAGAGAACCTGTATTCAATCAATCCGAAAACCTACTCCTACCCTACATAAAACCCAAGCCTAAAGTAATAACAAAACCCCTACATACTAGCCACTCCAAGACCACATTGAATCCAGAGAAAATGACAGTCAAATCAAGAAAAGAAATCAGGTAAGAAAGAAAGAATTAGGTAAAAAAAACGACCATGAAAGAAAAAAAAAAAAAACGACAACCCAAACACAACGACAACACGAACGAAATCCACCAACCTCCGCGCGTCTCAAATACCCTAACTAAAGGGGAGCTGCTGCAGAGTGCGAAAATCGTCCGTCTGTGATGGTGAGAGTGCCTTTCTTCCTCTTCTCCTCCTCTTCTGTCATTTCTCTTGTTCTTGTTCTCCTTCTTCTTCCTGTTTCTTCTCTGCTGTCTGTTGATTTATATTGATGGGTCCAGAGTGGGATGGCTGTTCCTCCTGTCTGTCAGGATGGCGTGACGATGACGATGAGGTCGACAGGGTGGTGAGGTTGCCGATAATGACCTTGGCAAGGGCTGCGCGGCGCACATGGTGACGATGAACGAGCGCAGCGCGCGGGCCTTGACGCGATAGCCGATAATGATGAAGGGGCGTGGGCGTGGGTGTAAAAGGCAAGGCAAGTAAGAAAAAAAGTCCACGAAAAGAAAGAAAATAAAGGTCCCTAACTACTAGTGCATTAAAAGAAAAGGAAAAAAGGAGATCATAGAGTGAGAGAGAGCGAAAGCCGAGAGCGAGAGATGGACCAAAAAGGAAAATATAATAGTAGACTATATAGATGGACGGATGCGAGATTGAGAGAGTTTTGTTTCTTGAGCATGATGACGATGACGATGATGTGCGGAGATCTAATAAGTTAAAGACAAGAAGGAAAAAAGGAAGGAAAAAAAAGCGAGATGAGACGGGATAATTCCAAGAGCGAGTATGATATGAAACAAAAAAGAAAGAGATGACAAGAAGAAAAATGAAGACCGGATAGTATATACCACAGAGAAGGGGTTTTGACGACAATAGCGTTTTGATGATGGCGCGATCCACGGGACAGAGGACCGAAAATTTCTTCAGGGAAACAGATCGACAGGCTTGGATTTGAGGCGTCTTGAGGATATATTATTGTAAGGGGAGATGTCATAGTTCCCATAATGGTAGCAGCAGCCAGGTTATCTCAGCCTCCAACGACAACGACAACAACATGTGCGTGCGTGAGGCTCCTCGGCGCGCATACACAAGAACTCGACTCGACTCAACTTCACGAGAGAATGCGGAGAGAAAGTGGTTTGGAAAGCCAGAGATCAAAAGACCCCAGCCCCACCAAGGTTCAGATTGAGACCATCCCACCCCGCGCCCGTTCTCAAAGTCGACAAATAATCCACACCCGGCTCCGAAAAGCCCATCCCGAGATCCATATCCAAGCCCATGGCGACGTCCATGCCCATGCCCATGCCTATCCCCAGGCCGGCTTGAGCGAGGTCCAACGCGCCCAGGTCCATACTGTTGTTGCTGCCATCATTCATCGTCGCGCTAAAATCATCCGCGGAGCTAATTCCCATGATCATACTATCCAATATCCGCTGCATCTCAATCTCATTCGCCCATTCCATAACAGCCGCACTCTCATTCTCGCTGACGTTCTTGTTCGCCTTCCTCTCTTCCCCCTCTCGTTGTTGCTTCTCATCATCATCATCAACACCACCATGACCCTCCTCTCCTCCTTCCTTCTTCTTCCTCTCCTCATCCCCGCCTTCCTTCTTCTCCTCCTTCTCCATGCCACTATAGCTCACTTGCGCCGCGGCCGAAGCTGCGCCAGCGGAGGCGGGCACACCTTTAACAACAGGCATGGCCGCATGTGACGCGCGCGGCGACGCGAGGATCTCGCGGTACAAGGCCTCCATCGCCTTATCGGTGACACTATCGCTGTCCCCACCAAAGATTGGGATTGTTGCTTCAGCTGGAGCGCCCGCACGTACGGCGGCACCCGCGAAGGCAGCACCTGCGTTGCCGACTGCACTTGCACCTCCGCACTCGAAAAGTCCACCCGCTGCAGGGACACCGAGCGAACCAATGAAGGTCCCCCGGTGGTCGCCACCCGTGCTAGGTGGCGAGTGGGCTCAGAGTGTGTTGGTGGTTGTACGGCTGGCTGGGCCGGTGAGGGTGACGGGATGCGGTTGTGGGAGAGCGACGTTGAGAAATCGGGGAGGGAGGCTGTAGGAGCGAATGTGGTGCTCGAAGAGGTCAACTCTGGGTCGAGAGACGAATGCGAGGGAGCAGGAGAAGGGAAGGCGTTGTAAGTCGGTTTGGAGGATACAGATGTTTGGGATGATGGACTGGGTTGCGCGGTCGGGGTGGTGGATGGAGGCGGGGTCTGGACACCGCCCAAAAGACCAGCGGTGAGACCCTGAGCAGTGAGTGCTCTGACGACGGTTTCCCAACCGCGCTCAAGGGTCTTGATGCGTTCCCGAAGCTCCTCATTCTCCCTGTCCTTTGCCCTCTCCCTCTCAGCACGCAGCTGCTCGTCAGAAGGGTGCGAGAGGGTAACAGGAAGGGGCACAGAGGAAGAAGCGAAGACCGGCAGAGTCTGAGCCGGAACAACCGTTGGTGAGCCTACGCCCATACCCACCCTTAACCGCCTGTTCTCCTCCTCGAGCTCAACGACGCGGCGCTCGAGGTAGGCGAATTGGGCTTTTCGGCGGTCTCGCGAGTTTTGGGCAGCGATCCTATTCCGGTGGGCTCGAGCCTCCTTGCGCTGCTCTGAGAGAGTCGGCGCAGGGTTAGATCCTGGGGCGGAGGTGTCTTTGGCGGAAGAGGTGCGAGGACGTTTGCGGGCCGGACCAGCGGCGTGGGTGGGGTCAATGTCATCGTGGTCATCGTCATCGACAGAGGTGATGGGAGAGGGAGGGCCGGGGGAGAAGGAGGCCTGGCGGGGAGAAGAGAAATTGATGTTTGAGGATTTTACAAAAGATGTTGAGGGTGCCATTGGGATAAATATGTGGATGTGTTGTTGAATTCGACAGCGTTGGTGGGTGGAATGTCGAGTCAAGAAATAAAGAGCACAAGTCTTGAATAGTGCTTAGAGCTGCTGCGGTTTCCAACAAGGGAGAGATGGAAAAGGGAGAACCCGCACGACGGGGGACAGAGCCTACGTGGAACCAGGTGCGGGTGGTCAAAAACGGGCCCACATACGTGGCGACACGTTTGCATATATACCTCCCATCGCCTTTTGTTTCAAACACCGCCAAATACCCCTAACTCTGATTCTCCGAGGTTCACCGCCTCTGACACGGCGTTTGCTGTCCTGTCTACGCCGGGCTACATCAGATGATCGACATCCGAAACTGTTTCCCTACTATTTTAGAGTGACTTCTAGCATCCCAAAACCCGAAGGGAACCCTTCAAAATTCCGCGCTCACGCTGCGCAAGACTATCACACGTTCGTTTCCTCTGTCATTTGGGACAGGCCATGACCCACTAGCTGCGTCATCTAGAGCGCTGCTATGTCCCTCCTGAGCGTCAGCGGTTGACATCCACCTTACCCACCCATCGATTCCAGTGGACTAGATCCACATCCTCGCCGCTAGAGCCTTCATCGAACTTGATAATTCTCAGTCCCTAGCATCTCTGTGACCCATCCACACTGTCGTCCTACATTCCCGTCTGGCTATCCGCCAGCTGCTAGTCATCCGGAGCCGGCCAGCACTAGCCCTCCCGTCTATCCGTCCAATTCTTCCACACCTTTCCACATACCCCACATGGTCGGTGGTCCTGCGTTCTGGGGAAACAAGAATCCACCTGTCTTCCGGTTAAACTGTCTATTGGATGGGATTAGGGAAATCCGCATTTTCTTCGGTCTTTCCATTCACACGGGGCTTATAATTCATAGCCTACTTAATAGTCTCAATAAATAACAGTCCCTTGGAATGAATAAAAACTCCCAATTGAACTCTTTCGGAGTATCAGCAGCCATTTACGATTTAGATGACACTCACGCGTGTTTTGGGATTCGGGAAACTTCCCTAAACGTTTAACCTCCAAAAATTTTACCCGTCCCTCAAATCCCATGCTCAAGACCCAGTTCCTGACCCGTCGATAACGCAACCAAATCAGCGTTTACCGCCGTGCTCGCTGCCAGTGAACGAAGCGGCCACAGGTGATGTACTCTATATTGCATTCGCTCGATATCAATATCGTCATTCGAAATATTATCCTCGTAATTCTTTGAATTATATAATACAGTTTCTTTATTCTTCAGCGCCCATGATCATCTCAATGGTAGCAGTAGAGGTCATCAATCAATCTCCTTCCGAATACACTCGGAAAGTTGTTACATTTCATCGGCAGTGCAGGGTTTATGTGGACACGACTCATGAGAAATACGCAGAGAATGGAAAAGACTTCGGCCGATTATTGAAAAGGTGAACAATGCAGGTAGAAACTTACCAAAACTAGGGCCACTACGCGATATAGGTGAGTGAAGGCAAAGAGGACGGGATAAGACTCGAAATTTCGAATTCAGTTGTCTGTAGGAGGGTGACAAAAAAGGTGACAAAAGCGAAGGACGGAGAGAGTAAGGAGTAAGTGAAAAGTGAAGACCTTTGCGGCGGATTATCGAGTAAAAAATCGGTGACTAATAATAATGCATCTAGGAAAGGAAATAATGTACAGAAGAGGTAAGAGGTCATCGTAGTAATCTTTTTTTGTCCATACTTGTAGCTGAAGCTCATTACTTTGGTAAAAAAGCGAGCAGATAACCAACAGATAACAGGTCTGCGGGCTGATTTCGTGGGTCATACTACCTATGGGTTTTGGTTGAGGGGGATGGATTATTCAATGGATTTATTGGTTATGGTATGTACATAATTCCCCGCCCACTGAGTTGATGAACCAAAAAATGTTTGGGTCCTCGGGGAGTTATGGGTTTTGGTGGGTACAGGTTATGAGGGTATGACTGTAGTCCTTTCTACTAGCCTATAGGTAATCCCATTTCATGTGTATATTAAGCAGTATGCCATAGTAACATATACGAGAAAAACTGCCAGCATTCATTTAGACACTTGTCCAAGTTCCTTCCCTCCTTCCCTCCAGTTTTCAACCACTGACATCTAAGTATCCACGGGCCCGTTTCTCAACAGACTGCATCCGAATCCCTATCAGAGCTGATTTGCATAGTAGACGTACTAGGTGAATTGAAGTATATCCCACTATTGCCACCAGGGCCCTCTGCTAGACTGGGCATGCCAGCGGCTACCGTGACAAATGACATCGCAGTATCCGTTCCTTTAGCTATGCGACTAATGATCAAGAGGGCAGAGACGGTCTATGTAAGTATTGTGCAAGAAAAAAAAATCCGGTTTCGAGCCCCAGCCACAGAGTAAATCAAACAAAACGTGAGACTCACACATACATGGGGAAGAAGTTCAAGCATAGGACTAGCCGCGACAGAGTCCACTTGAGCTGCAACAACATAAACGCCCTCGCAGACGGAGATGAGGGCGCACGATTCCACGCATATAACAATTATGCGGGTGTAGATGGAACTGTGCGCGACTCCAAGTGCTTTCTTGATAAAATTTTGGTATTGGCGAATGTGAATGGCAATCAACAAGGAGAATGTTAGGTTTATTATGCAGGAGATGAGCAATAGCACCCATAATACTAGATTGGCATTGGGTGAACTTGATGTTGAATTGGCGAGTGGCAGAGGAATAGGAAAAGATCGAAGTGAACAATCTGAGCACTTGGGAAATGTGTTACTTGGTATGAGAAGGGAACCTGATTTGATCTCACCGAAAGAGGTTAACAATGTGAAGATAAGAAAGCAAAACAGAGTGATCCACGTTTCAGAGTGATACATCGCCACGTCTGCTCCAAACAAATATGTACTCAACTTTGTATGTTGCCATCATTAAGGGAATAAGAACCACAGCTCACCATGAGAGTGTCTGCACCCCAGATTGCCAGGATGTAGAACAGAGTCGTATTATTCACAAAGGAGTACATTGGGCTTGTATAGGCGACCCAGGTGGGTCCAGTCAGAAAAACCGGAAAGGCCACCCCCATGGCGAACAGTATGTTGCGAACCATAGCGCCAGTATGAGAGTGGTATATACAAGTAGGGATACCTTATGGCGCAGGGTGTACCGCTTCTTTCCCGACTCCAAAAGACTCTGGCAGCAGGAAATATAAACAGAAAGTACGAGTCCATATGCCACGGCGCATAGTATGGCTTCGATGAATACCCGCTCCTCAAGGGGCAGCATGGTGACAAAGCAAAGCACCAAAAGAGATGTCGATGAGGTATATATCCTGTAATTTCTATCGTAGTCGATGCATCTTCCCAGCAAAGCTTCGAAATCTGATATTTCTCAACTCCTCATATAATCAAGCTCTTCCGAATCAACGGAAACTTATCGCGACAGGACCCAAGCTAAGAATAAGTGATGCCGTTCAAGTTCCCGTACGAGAGGCTTCTGAACTTGATAATAATATCACATCAGCTGAACGAAGAGTCGAAGCTGTACGTAGCATCCAATAATAGCATGTACGACGTGCAGGAACGGTCCATGGCAATTTGGTGATGGAATATGTCCTTCTAAATTTAATGGCGGTCCAAGGTTAGAAATTGGCAGCAGGAAGGAACATCGCCCAATTTAGCAGAAGACTTTGAGGGAACTATTATGCATCATCCGGGTCCTCAGGATTCGTTTGTCGTAATAACAATCAGATCGAGGTGTCCAAGAATCATGAAGAGACGGTCCAAGTGAACGCAGGAGACGGTCAGGTTAGCGCTATTTGATTGGGCTAAAAAGGTGGCGTCCTTAGAGGCTGAGAGACCAGTGACCACAAGAATCAAGTTCCAAAACTGAGATCTACAATGACATGGACTCAGCAGAGAAACGGAAAGGGCAAGATTGAGGGCCGGCAAAAATACCTGGCGAGCTTCGGTGGTATTAATTCCAAGAAAACGACCGCTTTTACTCTCTACTTATGATAATACAACAGTCCATGCGATCAAGTCCTTCCAAAGCCATACGTCCATACCTACTTCCTCACTTCCTCGGGAAAAACCTCTTCAACATCAGATAGAAGACCAACCCCCTCGGAAGCCACTTGAACACACTGAACATAAACGCATGTCCTCCCATCGTCATATAGCCCTTCGGACTCTTCCTCAGCGCGTTCCCCACCACCCGTCTCGCAAAATCCTTCGTGGGCATACTATTCGGTCCTTGACTCGAGTCTATACGCTTCTGTATAAAAGGTACGAATGCCTGATATAGCGAATTGGCAGCGAGATGGACGCGCGAGTTGTTTGCGATGTTGGATTTGATGGCTCCTGGAGCGACGTGCACTACTGAGATGTTGAATGGGGAGAGTTCCATGGTGAGGATCTCGCTTATCATCAGGGTAGCGGCTTTCGAGCTGCTGTACACGCCTGACCACGGTGTTGGTCTGGGGAGGAATGGAAAGTCAATATATGGTTGAAGGAAAGTGGCAGGGAACGTACACCTCTCCGACGATCGACCCAATGTTGACGATAGTTCCCGACTTGTGCTTGGACATTATGGGTACGACAGCTCTGCACATCCTGAGGATAGCGAACGTATTCGTCTCAAACACGTTTTTCACTTGGTCGATGGGTACTTCGACCAGTGGTCCTAGCAGGTTCATCTGCATCAGCCTTGTAGTTATAGCACATCAAAAAGAGAACGCACCAGGGGCCGAAACACCTGCATTGTTAACCAAGACATCAATCCTCCCCTCCTTCTCCTCGATATACGCCAGTGCTTTCTTGATGCTCTCTTCATTATTCACGTCCAACTCGAGTTTTTCGACCTGGACCGGGAGGGTTTCGGGGAAGTCGTCGATTTTAGAGATATTTCGTGCTGTAGCATAAACTTTACAGCCTTTGGATGCAAACTCTTCGCAGCTGCATTGGAATGAGCATGAGGATGGAGTGGGGTCAATGCGGGTTCATATGTAAAAGAGACTACGCACAGTGAGTGCCCAATCCCGCCCGCAGAACATCCTGTGACTAGAACGACGCGAGACATAGCGTGCCTCTCTTTGAGTAGAGCTAGGAGATGAGCTTTGTTGTGAAATATGATGGGTGGCGGTATTATATACGGACCAGAGGACAATACCGTGAACGCGATCGACGAGTGAAACCTGGGTCCTCGTGTGCTATTTATAATTATCCCCGGGTCAGATGCAGCCGGATCCCCGGCGAGCAAGTCCAAGGGTGGCGAGCAGTACAATTTTGTCAAGACAGCTACTCTTTCGCTCAGTCCTTAATCAACTGTCGATGTTCGAACGGATAATATATATCCGAGGGTAGGAGTAGGACCAACTTAATGTCGGCTAAGAAATTTCCGAATTCAGTCCATTGCTTAGGAGAGTACCTTCAAGGGTAATCAAGCCTTAGGAGTTTCTTTCGAAAACAACCCTCTAACTGTCGACCTCTTGACACCATCAACCCCAATCTCCCCTCCCCTCTGCACCCAAATTCTCTCCAAAAGCTTGATCACCTCACTCTGCGACATCTGCTTCCCATTCACTACCGCCCCGCTACTAAGCATTGGCAAGCCCCATCCCCACAGCGCACCGCGCAGTTTAGTCCCCTCGACAGATACAGTCCTCATCACGTCCCTCGTATTCCCCTCGTCCAGCAACGGCGATACTAAAATCGTATCCGCAAGCGGGCTGGTCACCGACCGACCCCAAGCAGGCTTGAAGCGCAGCACTCCTCCTTTCGTAGGGTTTACAGAGGCGGAGGAGATGGTGAGCGAGCGGGTATAGCGGGGCGTCAAGAACAAGGCGGTCCCGAAGAGGAAGAGGGCGCTGAAGCCTGCGCTTGCGCCAACCCAGAAGAGCCAGGTTTTCTGAGCTTCGGCGCGGGCATGTTCCGTTACGAGGAGCGGGCGGTACATGAAGGTTATCGGGGAGAAGAGGACGGTGAGGACACTTATTTCCGGAGGTTTTCGAGAATCGGGGTTTTCTGAATCTCCTTCGGATGAAGCTGGGGCTGGTTTTAGTGTATCGGGATTGGGAAATGACAGTGATGTCGCGGCGAGCGAAAACCTGCATGGCACAAAGGAGAGGATTAAATTTGTCTTTAGTATTGCCATCAAAGCCCAAAAGAAGAAACGAAAAACAGGACATACACTGCCAGTGAAACAACCGAAATAATAACACCCTTTGATAGAGGAGTCTTCGCCCTCGCATGCCAATACCCCAATTTCGTCTCAATCGTCCAAGTTTGATCGTCGTGTACAGGCGTCTGTGCAGCGCTCCGAGTCTGCACTCCAGAATTAACCGCAGCAGTACCAGCTGTGGGTGATTTCGCTTTGTCAACTTGGAAGCTCTTTTTGATTTGGCCTTGCCGGTTGATGCATTTCGTAGTTGGTATAAGAAAGGAGTGAAAGAGCGCGTGAAGGGCTTTCCAATCGTCAATCGAATCATTTGTGATTAGATTTCCTTTGAGCTAGGATATGGCTAAGCAGTACTTTCCAGGACCTGAATTCAGGTAGTAAACGTCGAGTGACGACAGTGTCACTATGTCCGTTCTGAACTCTGGAAACCAGTTCTATATGTCGAGGATGACTTGAATGGAATCAGAATTTAAAAATTCTCGAGGTTGAGAGCAAGTGGGACGTGGAGCCTAGAGAAATAGAGTGCGCAATAGGAGAAAGTTACTGCATGAACGCGGAGCGAGCGTGTCGATGGTGCTAGCAGAGGCAAAAAATAGTGGACAGTCGCCGGTGAAAGAGTCGGAAGGGGACTCCAGGCCCAGGCCAATCTTTTTCTCGTGCACGTGACAGTGGTCACTAGGAACGCGACGCGACTCACGTCCAAGTCGCGTCGCGTTGGGGCGTATTCTCAGTCGGAATGGATTTCAAAAACTTTATTGTACAAAAATTAAAAATCAGGATCTACAGCAATGGGCCTGCCACAGATTTCCCCGTTACAAACTTACAGTCAAAGAATGCTCCCAGAAGGTTGACTGGACAACGAAACGGACGGGGTAGTATGGCATGACATACTCGAAATTTCGGTAAGAGTCATCGTCGAAAGATGTCCCGCTGAATAGCTTAAGACCGTGGCGCAGGAGCATTCCAACTGAGAAGCATGCCGTGATGTTTCGTCCTACTTTCCAATTCTGGCCTTTCCAGGCGTCGTGCTTTGACAATTTTCTGATAAATGCACGTAGATACAACGGCTAGGTTGCAAGCAAGGAAAGAAACTCCGGCCTAACAAGGTGTGCGCCTTAGCTACGTATTGAAAGAGATAAACAAACGCACGATTGTGTCTCACCTCGATATGCCGCAGGCCTTGGAGTATCAATAACCAATCGACTCCCATAGTGTCACTACTGGAAGAGAGGGATTCATAGGCGACCACCGATAATATTGTCAACCCGCTTGCACAGAACACTATCAGAATAAGTCGACGTTCTGGGGCTGGAAGCTTTAACCGCCAAAAGAAAAGGAGAGGAGAGGCGATGAGCAAACAGTCACCAAGTAAACTGTCTGTATTATTCTGTTAGACGATCCCTATATTCTGTAGAAGAGGCGGTGTGCGCACCCACGAGAAGAACAAGACTTCGGAGAGGAATTTTTCCTGTGGCAGTCACACAATGGTGACCTCGTATACTCGTAACAAAAAGAGGCGAAGTATGCGGGCAAGACGCCATAGATACAGCATGCAGGCAACACACTGAAAGCTGAAAAAGCCAACGGAAATAGACACCATCGCCGAGCAAGGTGTCCTACGGGGAATATACGAGCTAATGACAGAGATATCACGATTCTTGAAAATCTAGTCAAGCGGGAGCAATATGAGTTGGACGTTGAGGAAAAGAAAGAAACAAATATTAAATTGACCTAACGGTCAGAATAAACGGTAAAAATGCGAGCCAAAAAGAGTTGAGGATTTGGTCGGTTTGCGAGGCTTGTGAGAGATTAACTGTCCAGGCCGTTAGCACACTGTATAACAAGAAATTTGCTAAAAGAATTTTTTTAGCACCAACCTCCTAGTCGATAAGGAAAGTGAACCAAGAACAGTGGCCAGTATACGAGGCTTAAGACCAGTGGAACAATGACCATATAGTCGTCCCACCAGAGGCGTTGGATCATGTAACGATGAAGGAGGCGATATATAGCGCATCCTATTGCCATTAAGTGCAAGAACGAAACGGATACTGCGTCCAAGGGGACAAGAAGGCTTTCAGTAAACGAGGTCATAATTTACAATATAATTCAAAGTACTTTTCCAGGCAAGATAATTTTGAGGGGGGAACGTTTTCATGCTCGACTCGTGAGGGAGCGCAAAATGTCGTTAGAGGTCGGTTGGAGGATCGAATTTCTAGGGATGAAGGCGGGAACTGTGTCGACGTGAGCGCGTCGGAGAAGACCATTTACGACGTTATTACGAGATGGCTTGCTGGCATGTAATTCAAAGGTTGAGAGTTTAGAAAATGGAGCATGAGAGGAAGAACGTCGGGTGTTCCGGCGGAAAGGTCGAGTTATTAACAATTCAATGAAGACGCCAAAGAGTTGACAGGAGGTAAATGAACAGGGTTCATCATCAGGGTCGAAGGCGGCGACGATCCCACGCCCATAGATAGTATGGATCAAGGAGGCCCTATCTTCCAGCACTACAACCTACAAAATTTCGCGGTCACGATTCAGTGGTACAGGTCAATGACAAGTCAATGAGGTCCTCTTTGGAAAACTTGAGGCGTCTGCTTCTCGCCTGTTTGCATATGAGCCGGTTCAAGATGAAAAGATACTCGACTAGTCATCGTGGGTTCGGACAAGTTACAATCATTCATCGTTGTCGTAAAATCAAAGCTCGGCGGAGGAAGTATGATATTAGTGAATTTAGTCTCGGCGTTGCATCCCACGTACGCGAATTCGATCGCCGATATATATATATAGCCGTTCCGACTATCCACTTGAAGAGCGCCCATCATTGAAATAAATGCGCTGGATTTGAATTTCGCACCCGTAGCAGGCAACCAAATGTTGGACCTCTTCGCCTCCGTCTTCCCTTTATGTCATTTAATTTTCACAGGGGCTCAGTAGTTCGTGCTGTCTTCGTTGAGTCGTTGCTCGTTATCTGTTATTCGCTCATAAAGCGAGGGAGTTTCTGTGCCCTGGGAGCTATTATTATCAACCTGACAACCTAGTAGAATTCGAAGTCGAGAAAAGGTTGCCTGTGTTCGACATATCCAACATCGGAGTAGATTTGAATGCAATTGAACATGACTACACGATAAGGCGATACGTCAAATTTCGATTAAAGAAATTCTATAGGTATATATGGTACACTGATAAAGGAATTTTGCTTACATTGCTACAGCCAAATCAGTAGATGCCAATCCTGCAGCATCTGTAACCCCGTCTCCATTCAATTTCTGCGCAACAAGATTGGACGTGCTTTCCTAGTAGGATATTGGCCGGCTCACGAGTCTTTCATCCTTTCATGATTAAAAAGGGTATCTCAATCATAAAATATTACGGGAAGCATACTACACGACCAGAGACGAACTGGTTAGGTATGATGAAGTTGAAATTTCGGTTAGAGTCATCGGAGAGAGGAATTCGCTAGAAAAATTCGAGAGTGCACATGTACATTCTCTTTGACTTGCATGCCGTGTTTCTCCTACAATTTCCAACTGCGGCCTCTCTCGATTGCTAAATCGAACGATCTTTTGATATATGCATGTGGAAACAACTGCAAGGTTGCATACGAGAAGAGAAACTCCAGCCTAGAAAATCATGATATTAACAAGTAAAGAGGTATGAACTAATAGCTAGCTCTTACCTCGAGATGACGAAGGCCCTGAATTATAAACAGCCAATCTATTCCCATAGATGCTTGGGAATTCAAAGTGACAGACGCATAAGCAATCACTGATAATGTTGTCAATGCACTTGCACAAAACAATATTAAAATAAGGCGCTTCTGATTGAGAGGGAGTTTCAATCCCCAAAAGAAAAGTAGAGGTGAGATTACGAGTAAAAGTCGCAGATTAGGTCGTCTGCAGAAACATGAGAATATGGATTTATTATATGCAGGCTTACTCACCCACGAGAAGGACTAGGCTTCGAAGGGGTATGTTTTTCGTAGCGTAAATGCAATTATGGGTATTTGCACTTGTAGAAAGAAGAGGCGAAGTTTGCTTGCAAGAAGCGACCGATATTGTGATGCATGCAACGCATTGAATACTAAAAAGCCGACCAGGAACAAAGACCATCGACGCGCACGGTGTCCTACAGGGAACAAACGAGCCAGTGATAGGGCCAGTACAATCCTGGCAAAGCTAACAAAGCAGAAGAGATTGATCGAAGGTCGCCAATTGAATGTAGCATGTGCATGACATACCGAACGATGAGAATAAAAGGTAAGAATGAGAGCCAAAAAGAGTTCAGGACTCGGTTCCTCATAGAAGCATAAGCAATACTAGCTATTCAGAACTTTGAGCAATAACGTCGACAGAGGAAGTCAGGACCTTACTTGGAAGTCGATAAGGATAGCGAGCTAAGAACAATGGCCAGTATACGAGAGTCAATAATAGCGGTATGATCGCTATGTAATCGTCCCACCACAGGCGCTTGATCAAATAACGATGGATTAGGCGATATATAGCGAACGCTATGGCGAGTAAGTTGAGGATAGATAAGGGTACTGCAATGCAAGCGGTCATAGAGTGAGTATATCGCAGACTGCAGTCAAATAAATGATCTAGCATACCTCTCCAGGCTAAATAATCCTGAGGAGGAGACTTTTCATAATTGTGATAGAAGACGTTTGAAAATACTGTGGCACAAAGAGCGGGGGTCGACGGGTTGACACGAATGTACGCGTCGGAACCTCTGAAGGGTTTCGAGAAGAGACAAGAAAGTGGTATAAATAAGAGACCGATCGAAGCCTACAAATTTAAACACGAAAGAAAGACGCATCTGTGTACGGATGTCGGGAGCGCTGCCAAATAGCGAGTGTTAGAACTTCACTTCAAGTGGAGAAGACAGCTAGGAGTATTAATGGGGAAGAGTTCATCAACAAAGCAAAATGCGATGACTATCTGACGTCCAGTACCCATAGGGAGTATCGTTCAGCTTGCTCAGCAGGTCTGCCTCATGATATGGAGGTCGGAAGGGCGGCTTCTTACTAAGTGCAAAAGTTGAGGCAAGTTCAAAGAAAGTTACCCTCATTTTGGGGCCGTATAACCAGTCAATTGAAGCCGCCAATTGCCAGTATATTTAAAACGGAGTTTTAATGGCGCCATATGCCCTCGTGTCAATGACCTGCTCTTGGTCCAGACTCGACCAGGGTCGAGGATGGTCTGCAAGGGTCAAGTAAACTGCCGTGCCCTGCATTTGAATTCCTAGCGTCACTGTATTGGATGACTCAGAACAGTTCTGGCATTTCTTCTCCGTTACGCCACTGGCCAGTTCAAACAACCCAATGTCTATGAGAAATACCTGCTCTTCCGATTGCTTGTTCATCTGTTGCTCGCCTAACAAGCAAGCTTGCCAACTTCTAATTGTGTCTCCGGCTTCTAAACTTTCGCCTTACTTACCAACTTGACATGGAAGTCGGGAAAAAGACACAGTGCGGGGCATTCTACCCCCATTGTACCGCTTTGCTGTAACCACCAAATCGAAAAGGGTTGTCAAGGTCTCCGGAGAGGAATTTTGTCCCAGCGTCATAAAATGAATGTTGACGAATTCTATCTCCCAAGTATGCACTCTGCAAATTGTTTATGACCGAATAGTTCCCGGCGGCACCAGCTATATTCTCTTTGTCTCGCTTGTCGACCGAGCAGGTATTTCCATTCAGGATTCTGCAGACGGTTATCTGGGACTTCTTGAACTACACAAGGTTTCTCAGACGTCATCAAAAGGGTCGTCACTGGAATTTCATAGGCTACCCCATGTTTTATGGTCAATGGAGATTTTCGGGTTACTTTTTATCCAACCGGGCGACATTCTATGACATTGACAAGGACAAGTCACAAGGTGTACGTATTTCTGACCCAGGACATGAACGTAGACCGTAGATCCGTACTGCTGAGACTGGTTCAACATATGTAGTCTATCCTTTTGACGAAGTCGGCCTCTCTAGACCTACTCGAGCTTGTCGACGCTCTGAAAACCTGGGTACCAGCCGATGACATTTCGTTGCTTGGAGATGTGTCCACTGGATTGTGGATGTGCTTCCTCATTTGTGAGGATCATGATTGGCAGCGAATCTGGAATGAACTATTGGGGTTGCAGTCTTGATGCATTGCATGGCAACGACTACGATGCCCAAGTCCGCGGGCGTCTAAATAAAAAAGAGCGTCTCACAATGATATGATCTTCGGCCTGCGATATCGACGACCTTGACAGGGATGACTTCTGGTGTTCATTGTCATCACATTTGACTATTGTAGAATATCTGCATACTTATTTCAGGAAAATTTCGACATATCTTGTTGTGTGGCGCACCTCGTGGCTGGAAACGTGGCTTTTTTTGGTTTGTGGCTGTGGGTGGACCTCCTAAAGATCCTCGCTCCTCAGAGAAGTTCAAACAGCTATGACATACGTTTCGACACCTGCCAGCTGGTGGAAGGGCTATGTGCTATTATGCTCTTGGCCAGTCTCGTATTTATTTATTTGTCAGTCCTTTCAGACCGCAGAAAGAAGAAACTATGTAAATGCAGAAGGACGTCTTTTGTGACTGGTTATGCTCTGTCCTAAAGGGCACCCAGAGAATTTGCCCTCCGTGGGCAATGACGAGGTTGAATCGAGAACCTTGAAGAAGAGGATGCGGAGATAATCGTGCGTCTAATTCGCCTCGAACTTCTACTTCAGATCTAGACTAAAAGTAAACCGGCAGAAGCAATAGCAGCCTAGATCTAGGGCAGATGAAGAAATTTTCTTTAAGAATGATCAGAAGTCGAATCATAATTTTTGAGGTTCTCGAAACACCTTGAACATTGCAAATGCGTCATGGTACGCACGTTGAATTTCTTGCCGTTCGAGCCGATGCGATGACGCCTACTTTGGATTAAGAAGCATATGTAGACGTAGAGTTAGAAAATTGCAGGAATTCGCCTTTAGAAAGGAATGTTTTATTGACTGAAAAATTGAACAGACCTCTTCAGTCAACGATACACAGGACTGCTATACTTACAGCGTGCCAAAGGCTTAGATTTGAAAGGCACCCACTTGTGATTTCCTCGCGGAGTCAAGGCGGCAAATCTCGACAGTTAATCATGACTATCTCAGTGGTCGATAACAAGTCAATAAGTGGAATAGATGGCAGAAGTGATAAACTTACGAACTAGCATCATGGATCGGCCATATCGCTCAGCACCAGTTGATCTTCTATCCTTGTTCCCTATAGAGGAGTCGTGGGCCTGAATTATGGGCTAACTATCGGCCATATGATTCAAGGCTGTCGTAATCGAATAACCTTCTGTGGGGATCGTGCGCTGGTACAGAGTCTATATGTGTATTGGGGACCACATTTGCCTCGCTCCGGAATAATCCTGGACCGTATGAGGTGATGGGAATAGAGCTGCGTCTCGGGGAAGCCATGACATCAATGGATCAACTGGACGCCAATCCTCACCACTTATTATGAAGTGATCAGGGGATAATTGCGTATATGGCATAGTTTGTTTAGAGGCTTTGTGAGGTCAGAGCAGGATACTTCGAGCAAATGTTCATATATGACCGCTTTCAGGAATTTGTGTGGCGCTTGAAGGTTCTTAACTTACCTAAGTTGGCTGGGTCAGGGTCGCCGCAGAACATAGTATATCATAGGGGCTAGGGGTTAGGAAATATGCACGAAGAGAAAGCAAGGCGCCTTTGATCCTTCGGAAGACTAGAATCCATTCCAAGGCCCTTGCAAGGTAAAATCTCATTGAAGGGACTTCAGAAGATCAAGCGTGATCCCTGTTGACCACCGCTTGTTCATTATTAATTTTGGCATGGCATGGGCGGCGTGAGCCTCGGTTTGAGGAGGGGTTCGTGAATGTTGCTGTCACTGACCGTTGCCGTGGTTTCATTTGTATTGACTCCTCGTGCACTGAATTTATCCCGAGCGTACCTGTGATTCTGAGGCTGCCATAATACAGCTTTACAGTGTCTTGCTGTTTATGCCGCAGCTTGTCGCCACCTGTCATACTCATTGACCGCTGACAAACTGGAGGTGTGGGAAGGTCCGACGCCTAAGACTTTTAGTGAGGCGGAAGGAATTGATGCGCGCAGTCGTGCTATGCTTTGACTAGACAGTTTTGAGGTGTAATGATGACTCCTTTTACCGTAGTAAATTCAAAGCGGGTGACCCTTACGCAGCGGAGCATTGGGGCTCGGAATGCTAAATATCGGTCGCGATTAAGTCCTTGGGAAATCTATAACAATTATATTATAATTACCTCTCGGAGACCCTGATACATCAAAGAATTGGTCTTGCTCGCACCGGCGGCAGATTGAGAGGAGAGAGCATATTTCTGGCAGACGTGATGTTGCCGACGAATGACTGAGTAGATGCGTCATCTTTACTGGAAAACCCGACAGATTACCCAATGATGCCAGTGATGGATGTTGGTCTTTTCTACTTATTTTTTCTGTGACGTAGAGCGCTGCTTGTTGAACGCGGTGTATTCCCCCAAGATCATTTTGGATTGATGATAATCGGTGGAAGACCGAAAAAGAAAAATGGCGAAATCCAATGAAAGCACTCCAGAAAGGGGGTGTAAAGAGGGCGATTTTCAGAAAAATGAAAGAAGCTGAAGATGGGGACAGCCGCGGCGGTTCTTTGGTTGATGTCCAGATAAGACTCTGCGACTGCCCGATTTGGACAGGGCGCTCATAGGCCCCTAATTTCCTCGGAGCTGTCTAATGGCATGCCAATTTCTTATTTTATAACACCTGCAACTGCCCCGCTTGATTTTCTGGTCTCTTCTTTGTCCTCTGTCTTTCTTGGAGCGTCCCATGTCCGCTTCGCTGTCCTCGACGTTCGCCGATCCCTCTCCCCCCGCCGCTACCTCCCTCGTCGAGAGCACCGTTGTACCCGCCCTTTTCTTGCTTGTCCCGCTGTTTACGTTCGCTCTATTCGTCCTTGCTCTGTATAACAGACCGCGTGCACCAAAGGGGAATACAAAGCTACAGGGACGGGTAGCATACGCGATCATTGGGACACTCGCCGTTGTGAGCACGCTCGTAGGAGCCTTGCCACTGGGCCATTCGAGAACGCCGCAGGTCACAGCTGTCTTGCAAGCTTTACTTTCATTTTTATGTGAATATATGCGCCCGAATTTTCTCTGGATGTAGTCTAACTCTTTTTGTCCATCAGTGGGCTTACCAGTTCTTCATTTGGCCTCCTCATACGCGCCTAGCAAAGCCAACAGGGTGCTCCAACTACTACAGGGGAGCATTCTCGTGATTCTTCTATCGACAGGTACGTCTGCGAGCTTCCTGATATGTCCTAGTAAGTGACTGAACGGCGCTTAATTAAAACTGTGAATTTATCACCTCGCTTGACTTTAATTGGAAACCATGCTGTCCCATGTGCGTCCCTCCGAATTTAAACGCGCATATAGCCACCTTGCTTGCACTCCTCGCTCCTTTCCTACCCTCTTTATCTACAGTCTACCCGCGGTACCTCCCTTCCACCCTTTTTCTAGCTTATTCTGTGCTTGCTCTCCCCCGCATTGCTGTGACGCTGTTCCGTTTCTTGCAACCCTCTTCTGACCCAACTTTGAAAGCGACTTCGATATCGAACTCATCGATCAAGTTTCTTCTACCATCACGAAGAAGAGAGCGACCAACAAGGAGGCCTATCACGATTCACGTCGAGACCCATCGTTCCTCCATCCCGCTCAGCCTGCCGTCGCCTGCTTCATCTGTTGCATCCCTTCCGCTTTCTGATCCCCACAACGAACCAGAGAATTCCATTGAACTTGAAATAACCTTTCCGAACGGAAAAGATAGTCGGAGCCGACTTAACGAAGATTCAACCCAGGCTCCATATCCATATCAGGACGAAAAGAAGTCGCGGCCTGAAAGCTCTTCTCCGAAGGACGAGAAGCATTACCCAACCAAGCACGACAAAACCAGCAGCGTTGATTCCACCACCTCCACCATCACAGGATTCAATCCCTCGCGAACCCGTTACCGTTCACGCACTCCGCCCCTAACGTGCCTGCCATCGTCTTTGCCCTTGATATCACTTGGAAGCCCACCTCGGCCTGCGTACACTGCAGCTTTTACTGCTGACCCAGACCCCCCTCCATTTACAAATTACGCGTTCCAGCAGGAAGAAGGGCAAATTTATAGATTCCCAAGGACAGAAGGCGGATCCAACGAGAATCGCGTAGAGGCCAACAACTCCATCGAAATTAATAGCAGAACCGCGCATCAACGACTGATATATAGTCGGTTACGCAACTTGTTGGTCTTTTTGTTTGCAGCCCAATTTACGCTCTTAGTGGGGTACGTCTGTGGTGTCGCCGCCGCCGTTGCCACTCTTCAAATGTAGGTCGAGATACCTGAAATAAGGACCAACGCTAACACAGTTCCACTTCGCATAGATCTACTTCCGTCTCGAATTCCGCAATTGCAAGTTTAAAGACCGTTCAAGCAGCGTGCACAGTCCTGGCAATCATAGGAACGATGTCGGCTTATCTCTGTAAGTCCCCTGCCCTGGCGTTTCATTTGCTCTCCCCCTGGTTGTCTTCTCGCCTTCCTTTGACGTTTGCCTTCATTGCACGTGTATGCAAGCTTGCCCACGACCTTCCATTCTCGGTGTGAATTCCATTCTTTATCCACCGTCAGGCCTCTCAAAACTGGATCAATTGAAATTTCTTTTTTTCCTTGTGTTCTCCGTTTGCCTTCAGATACAATCTTCGGACACCAGGCAGATATGCTGACATTAAACTCGGTTTCTTTTCCAACAGTACACGCACACAACTCACATGCTTCGCCTGCCCGGCGAGGACAACACACTGGCGGAGGACATTATCGTCCATCTCGTTCCGGTCCTTCTCCAATTCAGACAATTGATACTACATCCAACGGCCATACACATCCTGTTGTCATCCATCTTGCTCCACCTCCTCCGCCTAGAACAAGGAGGCATAGAGTAGACGCGCTTGGAACGGCTGCGGCTCCCGTAGGTTTGCTCGGCTTGCCCAGTTCCAAGGTCAATCGGTATTCAAACTCGGAGTCGAACGACAGCCATGGCGCACATACTGCATCTACTTCGAACTCGGATCGTTCGGCCTTCAGCGATGCCCAAATGAACCATGGTAGTGGCCATATCTTGCACGACGTGTCGTACACCTATTTACATGCGACCCAGGAGAATGAGCAGCCAAGCCATCACAATCAACCCCATTCACACCAGCCACATCATCAGAACCCTCAATTCTATAATATGCCGAGAAATCTCATCACCCTGGCCTATGAGCCACCAAAACTTCGGAGATCGCTGAGTGGAAGGTCCTTGATAGAGACCACGGAGACGGAGGAGAGAGTCGACCTTGAATTGGAGCTGGAAGATGACCAGGACGGTAACAGCAATGTAGATCTCGAAAGCGAGATGCACAGGGCCCTATCGCGGACGAGTTCGATGGCTAGTAGTGCCATGTCCGGTGCGGAAATATTGGAAGGGCAAGAACGAAGGTTGGACTTACAAAGGCCAAAGAAGCAGCACCCAGACCGAACTCTAAGCCCAGCAAAGCGAAAGGCAAGAAGACTGCGGAGGATCCAGCAATGTACATCCATAAACGAGGTTCACTTCTGCCTGTCTCGGCGCCGAAGAAATTTTTTGGATGGGAGTTTGGTTGGGACCCACTACCGAAGCAGCGGAGTCGTGGTAGTGGAGAGATGAAGGAGGTCCAGGACGCGAGCTTCCTTGACTTCAGGGGTGTTCGGAGGAAAGATAGCGACAAGATGAAGGATAAAGATGTGAAGGTCCCCATGACACCGACCAAGAAGTTGAAGCGTTACTCAACGCCTGCTGGGGCCATGCATCATCGGACAATGTCTGGTCGGGAGGCGGCCAAGATGGAGAAGTTAGAGGATCTTCTTGGAATTGGTGTCGGCTTGACGAGCATGGATTCAACGACCAGTGACACGAGCAAGAAGTTGAAGAAGAGGTCCAAATCTGTGACTAGATCTGATGAAGCTGGTGTTTCGGAACAGCAGCCACTCGTCCCTGATCAACTTGTACGGTCCACGCCCCAATCTGCAGCTCTATCTTCTGGACTTGAACATCGGAAAGTCAAGTCTACGTCCACATCTGCGTCTTCAGGTGGTGCGACGTCCAGACCGGGGACTGCGGATAGTAAAACAAGTTCCAACCGTAGTCATAAGAGCAGTGCCAGCTTCGGGACAAGGTCCAGTATGAGAAGGGATGGATTTGGGTTACAGTTGAAGAAAAGCTTCAAGTTGGGCGTGGGTAGGACACTGGGGCCTAATCTGACATTGGCGTCTGCAGGCCTTGCATATAGCAGGAGTGATGAAATGAACTGGAGGGCAAGAAAAGCCTCGGGACGAGATTCGCTGGGTGATCAAGAGAGAAGTGTTGACACTCAAGAGGAGAATGACGACGTCCATTCGGTCGCTGCTGCTAAGCTCGTTTCTGCCTCTATCGCGCGTGTTATGCCAGCAGTTACTATCCTAACTGTTCCTTCCAGTCCGACTACCCCATCGCCAACAGCACAATCCACTGTGTTCCAATCTTCGCTTGTTAGTGCCAGCGGCGTTGCCTATCCACCTCCCGGTCCAGCTACGCGCCCTGCTCTTACATCCATAATCACTTCCCTTCCTATTCCCATCTCCGTTGTCAAAGCTGCTCCTTCTTCTGCACCTGGTTTCACAACGGCTGCTAGCCACGTTTATTCACCGCAGAACTCCAAGGCACCTCGTACCAGTGGCAGTACATGGAGGTCGCACCCATTGACAAACCCAGCTGACGAGTCTGCCCATCCTCTGGTGAGAACGTTAGTGACGATCGCGCCTATAGAGCTTGGGACTTCCAGCCCTGAGGATGATGACGTTGTGCAGCTCGAGCGGGAGATGGAGGAAAGCCGAAGACAGAGTGGAGATGTGCGAGGCGATGGTGGGCTGGACTCACCCAGTGCACCATTCAAAGAGCTGGCTGCGTTTGCTGGTGGCTTGCCTGACGATGTCTCAGTGTCAGCGTCGCCCCCTGAGCCTCTGACTAACGCAAGCTTGACGCCGAGTTTGAACAGTATTTTTGCCCATGCTCAAACTCAAGCTCAGACGGCAGCTATGCCATCTCTGCCTACGACGACCCAGAAGGCAGCTGCGACGCCCGAGAAGATAAAGGGAGGGCTTTTTGGTAGAGGTCATACGCAGAAACGCATGCCATTGTCTGCTCCACCTGTGACTAGCAAAATGGAGAGGGGACCACAATCGTCCGGGATTGACGCTAACACGGGCAGCTCGTCCGCCGGATTGCCCTACAAGTTTCCTTTGATCTTTCCTCATTCGTTTTCTAACTCGAGCTCGCTGCCTGGATCAAACTCTGTAGGCTATACAAACCAGCAACCACAATCGACGCCTAGTACTCCCAAGGGAGTATCATCGACGCTGCGTCTATCGTCAATGACTATGGGTACTGTGCGGAACGTCTTTGCTGGAGTGGGTGCAAGAATGAGTAGCGCGACGATAAGAATGAGTGTAAACGGTGCTCCAGCAGTCAATGGCTCCAGGAAAAGTAAGGCAGGACTTGGCCATGGATTTGGAGAGATGGTCATGGAGGCAGGCGAAGGTGATTTCATGGATCTGAGGGATCCATTCGCACCTCCGCCGCCCTCTGGGAGGAATAAGGTCGATGGGGAGATTGAACGGCTTTGGGAGATTGACTCTGGACTCGTACATGGACCTGGGGGTCTGAATGTTCCAGGCGATGAAGCCGGTGTTACTGGGCCACGAAGAAGGATGAGTTCGTGGGGGAAGCTGCCAATGCCTGCTCGTCCGATTTCTCCTGCCTTAAGTGCTGTGAACGGCAATGTGTCCGGGGCGAGCACCAAGAAGACTATCATCGGTAGTGCTCAACGTGCAGCTCGGATAGTTGGCAAGCCTTCTAGGAAACACAAGAAGAAGTCAAGGAGGTCGGCTATGCTTTCCAGCGCAAATGGCGGCATCAAGCCAGGTGAAGAGGATGAGGATTTTGGTCTCGAAGAAGCACTTCTTTCGCAGAGGCTGCTGAACCGTCTGGACGCGGATGGATGGGAAGTTCAAACTTGAACTTTTGCTGCATTTCGTCATAAGGTCGCAGGCGAATTTTATTCTAATATTCAAGGGGGGGGGAAACGTTTTTATTGGTAATATTTTCTAAATTTCTGGTGAGTGTGTGTTCTCTGCCGATGATGTTCCTGCCTGATGTTAATGCAGTTCTCGTTATGGCATACAATATAACTTACATTCGTTATTGAAATTGGATCCACCCGCATTCCTTACAGCACACGCAATCGATCCGTTCCTACCTCCGACTTGCGCACATCATATCACCATCTTCTTTTCTTGATTTTATTCAGAAGAGCCGTCGTTCAGCCGACCGTCTAGTCGCTATCTTCCCGACTCCTTTCTCTGCAGCACAACGCAACCAATTACTGCGACGGTAGTCGGCGCGAGAGAAAACAAACAAATAATCTTTGCAAAATAATGAAAGTGTATTAGTATTTCATTTTTCAAGTTTAATAATCAGCTGTAGTAGTCTATGCGTACCGTTCTTTTACTTTCGTTTGCATAAACACTTGCATTCTTTTACCCTCCATCTCTGAAGCAAATGAAGCGATTTGAAGGGTCTATTTACCTACTTAACACTGTCTTGTTGTATTTTGTTGTAGTCGTTCGAACAACATGGAATTATTGAGAAGTCAAGAAGCATGTTGTCAGTTGTGCGCACGTTTTGCGACCGGTGCTGAATGATCGTGCAGCCAGGTGCTACGACACAGATCATAACACACTTGCAGACAGTTGCAGGCTCCATGATGGGTCAGACTGAAAAGAGATGTGTCTTATGTCAGCAGCTCATTTCTACCATCATTGAAGTTCCGACAATAAAGAGTCTCGACTCTCGACTCTTGACAGTCGGTTCATTTTTGCAAAGAGACAGGCTAGAGAAGATCATTAGTCCTTTCTTTTGTACCCTATTGATTTTCTAGTTTTTCTCTTGTATAATATCATGTGGTCCTAACAAAAAGAACACATGCCGCTCCTTTAAAAACCACTTCACTGGACTGGGAAGAAAACGAGCGATTTTAGTACCCAAGTATATACTTCAAGTAGTCACTTGAATCGAATTTTCGGCGAGCATAGTCTTAATCAGCACGACTGCTCTTCCCACCCATCTCGTTCATTGCTCTCTGCACTTCCAACCGCTCTAAAACGGCCTTGTGGAGACTTGAACCTGCCTTGCGGGGTCTGACGTTCGTACTCGTTACTGCGGTCAGGCCTGTGACAGAGGAAGCGGGTGTATTTGAGGTTGGCGTTACATTTGTTGACGCTGGGTTAGAATTTGCGGTCGAGGGAGCAGAAGAGGAGCTTGCGACGGTGCGAAGGTGTGGAGGCACAATGACCGGTGTTGCTCGCGGAGGCGGAGGCCACTATAGAGATCGAAGAAGAAAAGGTAATATTTTTGTGAGAACTTTGCTCAATGAGGAAGAAAGACCAAGAATCACCCCTCGATGAGGCTGGTTGAAGTGCAGCGCTGCCCATGGTGGATATTCCTTCTCGAGTTTGATGACATGGTCTTCCAAAAATTTTAATCGCGCCATCAGGGTTCGTGGTGGGTTCGGAACTATATCCAAATAAAATTTAGGATAAAGAATATAAAGGCAGTCATCCCAACCGACCGTAACGAATTGCAAGATGTTCCTCAAGATTCTTCAGACGCTCATCTAAGCCAGGGTGTCTGGGGGCAGTAGCCAACGCCAAGGCCGTCTCTTCACTATCCAGCTCGAAGCCCACGCAAGGGACGCTTGGTTGGCCGTTTTGCTGGTCATCTTTCATTGTGCCTTTCCCCTTTCGCATCAAACATGGCTGAACTCCAATTTGTGACTGCTCGATCCCGTTCATTTCGTCAAGCTTTCTTTTCCGTTTTGAATGAGGGGCCACATCTGAACCATTTGAAAGCGGAACGCGCAGAGCTGATGTAGCCGAGACCTCCGATAGATCAGGTTCAGCGCGTTGGACAGTCGAAACTGGTTGTGGAGCTGATTCTTGACTGGGCTTGACTGTCTTGGTCAAGGGCCCCTCCCCATATTTCGCAATATCATATTTCACTTGCTTATCTCTGTCAATAGGCTTCGCGTCGGCGCGTGCGCATGAAACAACCTCGCGCTCATGTCCGTTTTGATCCACGACGTTACGCAGTTCTTCTGACTCAGCCTGACTTTGGGCAAGTTTCCGTTTCTTCTCTGAAAGAGTGTAAAGAAACTCAGAGCGATTTGAAGCATCGTTACGCGCTCGGGTGCGGGAAAGAAATTGGGAGATAGACTTGTTGATCTATTGTTTTGTGTGGATATGACCATGAGAGAGAGGCGCAACATGGTGGATTGACAGGACATCCATTGGAGAAGCAGAAAAAAGAGAAGTACTATCAACTTTAGCAATCCAGAAAGGCATTTCGAACCAGGAGACCTTACTGAGGATGGTGAAGAGCGTTCGACGCCAAGCGAAAGGTGGGCGTAGTCCATTTTACGCTCTTCCAGTGGACGGCCACCCAGGCTGTCCGTAGTAGTAGTTATATCTACTTCAGGTTCGGCTTCCATGGAATCGGCGTTGGCACTCTGTCTGCTTGATACTCGATCTAGTATCACCTAATAGATCAGGTTAGAATGCAAACCCGTTAATTTTTGCAAAGAACAGGAAAATGTTAATATACCTGGAGACCAATAACCATATCGTTCAATGCCTCCGGAATCGCCTTTTGCTCCCAATCTGGACTCAGAGCGAGGATGTCGTTCTCGAGGCCCTTCAAGGCCCCGTGTAGCTTGGAATTCTGAAGAAATTTTTTCACAATTTCGTCCCAGTCCTTATATGTTTCTGGTTCCGGAAAGGGAGTTGGCGCCCTTGCAGGAGGCGAGGAAGATTTTACAAGCTGATCAGGATTAGGCTGTATATGAGTACTTTTGGGAACTTGTGGGGTAGTAAATGAGTAAGGTTGGAACATATGAGCGGCATATGGGTTGGAGGAATAAGGTGTTTGGAGCGTAGATGCAGGATTCGCCGCGCTACTGCTTGCTGGGAGATATCCTGGATAGGCAGATGCCCATAAAGCGTTCCAAGTCGCATAATTCGGGTATGCTTGCGACGGCGGTGGTGGATTTGAATTCGAAGTTGCTGGTAAAGGGCCAGATGCTGGCACTTGGGTTGGTGTGGAAGCCTCAGTTGCTGGAGACAACCTAGAGGAGCTTGCTGCTGACGGTGGTGGGCCTTCTGTCATGATGGTTCATTATATCGGTCATTCAGTGTGTCAAGGACTGGTAACAGGATTTGTAGCCATCTGTTCAGCGTCGGAGGCAATGAGCAAAAGAATCTCACGTGCACTTTCAGACATCTCGTTTTGGGGGTAGCTGGCGGGCCTGGGCAACAAGCTCACTCTCGACTCTTATCTTCGACGAACTGCATATCATGGTTAAGAAACAAAAAGAAGAGACACCAAACGTGAATGCTACGGCCAACCGCGATGTTATTCAAAGACTGAATTTTCTTTACCAAGCAAGCGTCTATCTCCAGTCTACTGCCCCATCTGCTCAGCCAAAGGGAAAAGGATGTCAAATCGACGAAACTCTCGATGGAGATAATCCTATGGCGCCAGACGCTCAACTTCATGAGCCTTCAAATCATAAAGCGGCTCTCATAAAACCTTTCAAAACGAAGCAAAGACGTAAGGTCAATACAAAAGACACTGGCGATCTTGCGCGTTCCTATGTCCAATCTATGCGCGTCGTTGGACAGAAAACTACAGTGAAAATGTTCGTGTCTTCAATATTGATTTATCTCATTTATCTGAACTGCTTTGAAAGGGATCCTTCTCTCAAACGTTCTCTGTGCCCGGGGTGCAGCACAATTTTGATTCCGGGGTCCACGGCGTCTGTCCGAGTCAAAAGTATGTTCTTTATAATTTGTTGAGTGGTATCTCTCTTGACACAGGTCTTTCTTCCTAGAATCACGCTGTCATGGACATACTATGGTGTACACTTGCCTACATTGTCGAACAACGAAACGAATACCTGCGCCAACCTCCAATGAATCGTCCACAGGCCTTCAAGAATCTGATGGTCATGCTATACCTTCTGGCACGGATGTTAGATCTGATGCCTCACCTGCCGTAAGCCATATACGTCCTTGGAAGAGGAAAACACAAACACCTCGTCCTTTGCCACTCTTCGCACGTCTAGATGCTGGTCATGTCGTATTTCGTGGCAACGAACGCGTAGACTTAGTGCCAGAGAGAGGTTCGGGGTCCTGTTTTGGCTAAGTATGTTTTCCACTTTCGTTATATATAAACTCCGCAACCACGATATGAACACGGTGGTCAATGAATGATTCATATGCCATGTTCCATTCTGATGGACAAAATCCGCGCATGGATTACGAGCTGTCACCTACTCCATCGGAGTAAGCATTCGATGCTTGTCGTCTATGATTTCGGGTTGCCACCACGATTGGAAGCCGAACACGTACGCCATTACAAGGTTTCCTGTGTGATCACAGGGCCACAAAGAGAGGAGATGGATTATTCGACAGTGCTGAATCTACATCCATTACCATACGTTTTCTTTTCAAGGTTCAAGGTCCGTGGACGAAGGCTATTAGTCAACATTTTCTGTAAATTGGCAATATTTGAGTCGTGTCCTTGGACATCGGAAACTGCAGTTAAATTCATCTATCAAGGATAGCATTCACTTCAATACCGAGTTCCCTTGGCCTCCCCCATGACTGACATCTAGATAATTAAAGCCGGTCGATAATGCCGTTTAAGGTCCACATACGATTCACCCCTAGCAATTTGCTGTGCATAAAGCTCGCGATGCTATGTGGTGCCTTAAGCTTGCTTATCTTGACCTCCATCAACTGGGAGATTGGCAGGAGTTCCAATCGGATTCCGAGCGGCGAGAGCATAGTCTTATATGCCACTCTCATCCCTCTTCGCATTGAGACCTCTTTCGCCCACCTACGATAATGCTATTTAGCTTCAATGAACGACTAGGAATTTTCTTCACGGTGGAAGGCGCATTGTGAGTGACTAGTGACTCATAACTACGTTACTCCTTTGTTTAACGCGCCTGTTATCGCAGCCTGTCCATCTTGGCTGTGACTTTGATCTTGTTCTTCGTCGTGGTGGGTCTTTTCGGCTTCTGTTACTGTCTGCTAGATTTTAATGGCCTTTTTTGAAGTATAAATATCTAAGAAGGACCATTCTAATCTGGGGCGAAGGAAAAATATTGAGCCCTGATGCTACCGACTCCGGCATATTTCTTAACTTGATGCTAGCGGATCTCGTTCAAGGCCTTGGTTTGTGCTTGTAAATGCTGCCTGCAACAAGTACTCAACCGTTATCTATCTATAGGTATTATGCCTAATATTCGATGGATGGAACAAGCAGTACGTGGCTTTTGTATGATTCCGATTCCTTGGCTAATGCAGTCACCAGACAATTACTGAAGGCCACATATGTACTGCCCAGGCTGTTCTGAAGCAGGTTGGAATTGTTGGTGTCTCGATGTCGTGAGTTCATTTCTGGAGTACGGGAAAAATGCGAAAACACTAATGCTTTGTTGCTAGCTCTCTTGTTCGTTCCCTATACTTTCGTTTTTTGCAAGTGTTTGAAGCTGGTCTAGGCTATTGCAATCCAAACTTTTGCTGTTCTCATCTTACGGTGGAGAATGCCACGACATTTTTCCAAATTTCTAGTCCTTGGAATCTGGGTATTTGATGCCATGGTAATTGGAATTCCAAACATAGTTCATAGAAATAAAAGGTATTATGGGGACACAGGTTATTGTAAGTGGATTTCAATTCTGTGTATTCATATCTGATCCATGAAATAGGGTGTTGGATTCTCGATGACTACCGAGCGGAGCAAATCGTCACAGAATATCTTTGGTCCTGGACTGCAGGCTTCGTCATGTTGATCCTCTATGGAATCACATTCATGGTCATGCGAGGTTGGATCATCGTTGATAATGGTGTCTATTGGTATAAAAATTACACTGCAAAACTTCGGGATTCACGAATGGGTCCGATTGAAACTGAGGAAGATAGAACAGCTAAAGCAATTGCAAATATGATGCTATTGTAAGATTATCTTTACTCTCTTCCAACAGTCGTTGACCTCTCTTAATCTTTAGCTATCCAGCTGTTTACATCATCACTGTCTTACCCAATAGCATCTCCCGCTGGCTGAGCTTTAGCGGTTCCAAACCTCCTTACCAATTCACGCTCTTTGCCAATACAGTCTTTGCCCTGTCCGGAATGTTTAACGCGATCCTATTTTTTGCGACGCGACCTGAACTAGTGAAAGGCCCTTCGATCGATATTGAATCTACCCATGATCTACCTCTCCACCCTCGAAAAGAGTCTACCACATACAGATCATCTCTCCCACTTGGACGCCTTCCTGAACGGACATATAGTACCAGCGAGTCACCATTGTCCACTGGCAACAAGTTTATTGGCTCCTCTACATTTGATCCCACAACATTGGTTCGAGACCATCGTGGACATTTGGCCACATCGCCCGCTTCATATAGTGGATCATTGAAGTTCCCTAAGCATACAAGAAACTCGAGTTATTATGTCGAGTACGGACGTTCCAAGGAGTCTTCATCTATGCTTGAAGAGGAAGAAGAAGATTACGGACGACTGCCAGGCTGATTGCACCAGTGCCATACACACTATTTTTTCTCTCTAGTACACTCCCTAACATATCCATATTCACCCTGTATTTTCATGTCACTTAACGTTTCATACCCCTATCATGATGCTATACGTTTCAGATGCATTTGTGGAGCTTGCCCACAATGCCTAGCTCGAGCAATGTTCCATTTCGCTCTAAGTGCATGGCATCAGCTGCTTTGAACAGCCTGGACTAGGTACTTACATGGCACATTAAAAACACGAAAGAGACGCCAATCGTTTGAATTTCAGCTGTACCACGTAGTGAGTCGTAAACGGAGGACGCGCTTGCAGTCGAGATGTATGGCATACTACATGCACAAAAAATCCCGCGCTCCACATCTCACTGCGCGCGCCTCATGATAAAGTTAAACTCCGAATTCCACAAAATCCTTTTGCAGGTTGGTCAATACTATCCCGCGCACCAGTCCTACATTCTTTTTATGGTTCATAAGTCTTGTTTTCTTCTTCAAATCGACGAATTGTACTCTCCTCGATGTCGAGCAGGCCCCGGGCTGGTCTTCCGCCAACCTCAAGCTCATCATCTTTCCTCGAAATAAATGTTATATCTGATCTCAGACAATGTGGGATGACCCTGCCCATCGTCTTCCTCGTCGCAGAATGTACGTTATTCAACGGGAGCTGATAGACCTCCTCATGTAAGTTAGCTGTTCTGACACTGATTTTAAATACATGTAATTCTAAAAATGAGAATAGTGTATACTCTGACGGCTTCGACTCACCGGGCGTGGCGCCGTGAAGCGCCCAAGGAAGCGCCCAATCCATCTAGCCCTGAAACATGGAATGTTTGCATCTCATTTTATCAAAAACAAGTCTATCAGTCACAGATTTAAATGCTTTCGTTTGGGAATTGGCACGCCTCATCAGCGTCCAACCTTTATGTGACAAGTATTGTAAACTTGTATAACACGATCTCACTGCATCTAGTTTGCATAGTACACAGGACCTAAGCAGCTGGCTCTGCCATCCTTCGCGCTTATAGAAATTCACGGCCTATTTCCATAGAGAAAACAACACAACCCTCCTTTCCGGGTTTTACTGTCGCGACGACAGCACCGAGTTGGCGGATAGCTATAAGGTGCCGCCATACTTATTACTCGTGCGACATTGACGTGACTGCAAATCCCATTGGTTTGACTTGGACTGCACGTCGTTGACACACTGAATTTCCAGCGACGATGTCACTCTCATTGCCATGCGATAAACCTGTTATGAGGTCCTCAGCAATTGGCTAACTTGGGATTTTGGCAATCAGTCTTTCGTTTCCACGAATAGTCAAAAATCTTCCTTACTTGTCGAAGGACTTTCAACATCTTGCAAGTTTCCAGGAGTTCGGGGATACGAGCGAAAGCAATCACGCAATACCGGGAACTTGTCCGTTCAGTAATGACCAGAACGTCAGCGGATATTCGGAAAGCAGCACACGAGACCAGGATGGTAGTAGCGTGATACCGACCCAGAGTAGACGAGAAAACAGATGAAGGATTCACTATAAAAGTGTAACGCCGTCATGCGCGGACACTTCGCTATGCCGCTATGCCGCTATGACTGAAAAATCCTTCGGTCCTCTTGTTTTTCGTAAGTCAAAATATGTCGACCACCGTCGTCGAAGCGCTGTTACATGTTTCGCTAGAAAATAGAAGCACAATGTCATGGACAAAGGCTCCACAATCGCGTTCCGGTCAGTCAGCTGCATGGTTTGCCCTCCAACATTGTGGGTAATATTTTGCTTGAGCAGTCATTCATAAGGAGAACCGGGTCTTTGGGGCCGTTGCAGAATTTTAAAAAATTGGTTCAAATAGTAAAAATAAAGATAATCGAGGAAAGTATTCAGAAAGCTTCACCACGGGGGCATCACCGAAGACGATGATCTACTTGAACAAGAAAGAGTAGACACCTAGGATAAAACGTGAGATCAGACACGACGAACAATGTAGTGCAAGGAAAACGGTCTCACATTACATACAACAAGAGATTCTTTCACGACAGGCAATGCGGGCTCCTTAGTGCTTCATTTCGACGTCGGCATCCTCTTCATCGTCATCTTCATCACCTTTCAGGCCGGCTTTCTCAAGAGCTTCCTTAGAGGTATAGTCAACCTTGATACCGCGCGTGCGTCTACCAGTAGGCAGAATGACGCTAGGGTCAATCTCTTCAAATTCCTCTTCCTCCTAATAGGCAGAATGACAGAAAGAATGTCAGCGGAATCCAAATATGAGCTTCAGAAGGCATAGAACAAAATGACGCGATCCAATGTTGAAGATAGAAAAAAAGAGTGGTGAGTTACTCACTTCTTCGTCTTCTTCCTCTTGCTCAGAGCCCATTTCTTCGTCTTCGTCTTCACCATCTTCCTCCTCGTCTTCTTCTACGGTCTGTTCTACGGCTTTGGCCTTTCCTTTGGAAGAGGGCGACGCGTTAGTTTTCTCGCCTTGAGAAGCGGTGTTTCTGGTGGCCAGACGCGTCAAATGTGAAATTGATAGGACAGAATGGTTTTTCGTGTGCTTACTTGTTTCCAGAAGGACTAGTGACGTTGGAGGACATGATGGTTTCGTGCGGAGGGACGCGACTAATGGTGGTGGAGGTGAAAGAAAGAATGTTTGGCCGTTGCTCTACCATGTCACAACAAATAACTGTCACACCCATTTTCACGCATCGTCACTCTAACAATGACAGGTCGTCTCCGCTCTACAGACACTTTGCAAGAGCAGATCCAGGGAACGGAAAGAGGACTCTGGGATGGCGAACCCTTTTTTTTTTCCAATAATTGTGCAAGCCTTCGTTAAGATTCCGGCTCACCCTGGCGAAGGGGACGATTAAAGATCCAGTACTAGCCACAAGGAACCTGGCTGACCAGCATAGTCATGGGTTAACTTGTTTTGGTGGATAAAGATCTAGAAGCGACTTGTTTTCGTGCTCCCTTTCTGGCGTGCCCATGAGCGCCCGTGCATCGTCCCCAACTCCAAGTGCCATATCTGATCATCGCAAGGATATTTACAGTTCACTTAAAGATTTTCTAGAATGGCCTCCTACTGTACCCGTCATCAAGTATCGACGAATGGCGAAAACTTACTTCAAAGAGTTGGGCAAACATCTGGCTGCTGGTCCGTCTCGGGGTTTCATTGCTTTTGGCTGTTCTAACTCTCTTCCTTAAGCATCTCCTGAGCGCGACTATTCACCAAGGCCAAAGCTAATAAGGCTGACATCGGAGCTATTCCACGAATTATCCATGGACATATACGATAAGCTTCTCAGAAGGACGAAAGAGAAAGAGGGTCTGCTTGCCTTTCTACCTGAAAAGAGGAGTTCCATCCAAAGCGCAAAAGCGCGTCAGACAATGGCTACTCTTCACGCCTCTCGCTTCCGTGATCTGTCTAGTGACGTTTACTTCGAGTTAGCACGATGTTATCCCGAGTTTATGGAATATGTACGCCCCCTTTAACCTATCTCAACATATGTTTTAATCACGAGCAGAATTTTGTTACAGACTCTATGATTGATAGAGAACTTCAAAATTAGTGGTAGCGCCAGCGGAGCAAGTTTAACAGAAGAAATAAAGAAAATACATTGGAATTATGAATATGAAATGGCAACTATGCAGATTCAGGTCACGAAGCTGCAATCAGATCTTCGATATGCTAACGACTGGAGGAGTAACTGCACTTAGCACGGACCAGTCGATTGCAGCTGAAAGTCCAGACAACAATCCAATTCGCAATCTGGATTGACAAGTAAACGAAGACGAACATGGACATAAAGAAGTAAAGATGCAGCTACCGGATTTAAAAAGTTAGTCTCTACAAATCAATATGCATAACATTTTCTGTTCAAGGTCCTCACCTTTATCCTTGCAAGACAATCTTGACACGGGCGATGAACAACTTCCTCTGTCTCGAGATGGTGGCGTACACGATGTTCATATCGCAGCCTTCCGCTCCTCCTCGAGTGTCTTCTTATTGCTGGCCGATCAAATGCACCCACATCGTTACTCAGAACCCTGAGGGAGGTCTTAAAAGCTGTGATCAACATCATCGAGGACGCCAAAACCTATGAGCGACGACCGCTACGCGATGTCGATCTAAACATCCTCCGCTCACTCGAAGAAAGAGCAGAAGCCACACTCAGCATCCTGATAACGGTTATTACATCGCACGCATCCAGTTCGGGAACCTCGCCTCAGCTTGTTAGTTTGCTAGACGCAGCAGCCAGACACGTGTCTTCTACTGTCATAGAAATCGGGCGGACGATTTCTGCAAGGAAGGTGACGGAGGCAGAGCAGGAGATGGCTGGTTATAGCATCAGGCTTCAGGATGAGGGTACAGAGGACGACTCAATTATCCTCCGCCTGAATACTCTCTCGCGTCTTCGCGAACAGAAGCAACAGACTATGGACTTTACGCTCGAAGGATGTCTCTTTCTTTGACATTCACTGCCATGTTTTTATCAAGTTTTGATGGGTGTATTTCCCAATTGTGAAATTTCTAAGAGTATTTCGTCGTCACATACGAGTAACGTCACATTGACATTTCTGCCCAAAACAGCCATGAGGCCTTGAGGCTTGATGGCAAGTTCATCTATCTTTCAACCACGATATGGCCGGTACGTGCTGCTCTGCGCACTTTTGTTGAACGTTGAACATCTAATGGGAAGCATTTCAGCATCACAGCGTTCCAGGCGAAAGGTTGTGAGTTGAATCTTACTTCTAAAGCAATTCCAAAGTTTCAATATCGAGTAAATGCGATCATGCACTCTGTTGCAGGCAAACCCTAGAGGCGTAAGGCTTGTTTCATTTTATCGACCATCTTCATACTCATAGTTTTTGCATACTCAGGATGCTTTTTCTCCGGAAAAAACATGGCAAGAATTGTCCAAGAACGTAAAGGATATTCTGAACCACAACATTAGCCACCTTTCATTCGAGGAAAACTATAGGTCGGCATACAGACTTGTGCTTTACAAGGGTGGCGACATACTTTATAATGGAGTCAAAGGGCTTGTTATCGAGAATCTAGAATCCCTGGCGAACAATATGGTCATACCAGCTTTTCCCGTTACTACTGACGATCCAGTGAGGCAAAGGACGGAAGAGGAATTATTACTCAAAGCCCTCAGAGAAGCATGGGACTACCATGCAACCAATATGCGCTTTTTGAGCGACATCCTGAGATATATGGTATCTAGTCACTTTTCATTATACTCCAAGTTTTCCATTTGACATAGTTTATACACTAGGATCGCAATTATATTCGATCTGCTAACGTTCCATCGATACGCGACATGGGCTCGGAGTTGTTTGTTGCCCATATCATCAACAAGCCTGCAATCAAGGCCCAGGTTGTCATTGCAATATCGAACCAGCTGCAACGCGAGAAAGATGGCTATGTCATTAATCGGGCCGTCGTAGAGGAGTGTGTTGACGTATTCCTCAACCTGGAGGCTTTCAAAAAAGCGACTGCAGGTGAACGCTACGCAGAATCCGTACTACCTCAGCAGGGGCAGGGGGCTGAGCCTCCAACGAGTTCTTATGATGCTGCTGAAATCCTGCGCTTGATACACCGTTCCGTCTTTGCGACTATGGCTCCACCCACGGACGACGAGGACGACTCGAATCCTCTGAGTAATACTGGCTCGGAATATTCCTTCGCCCCTTCGCGGACAGATACCACTGACTACGGAATTTATGCTCGCAGAATGGCTCTTTCTCAAGTAACATTTCAGACTGATTTTGCTGACGATGGATAATGTGCAAATCTGAAATACGTATATATCTCTATTGAATAATGCACCTCAGGTTACCATTCCAGCACTTTTACATTGAATGAAGAGAGGATCGCGATATTATTTCTTGCCTACACACTTGACGTTTGTTCTATTATGTAAACACAGGACACAAGACTTGCCAACTCAGATGTTCTTGCCAATGCAATGTCCTTGATGTTGACCATCACGTCGCTACTTTACTATAGGTCCATAACAAGTCCATAACAAGTCCATAACATACTCCGAGCTTGGGCCCTGTCCTGATGATTGGCGACGTCCGTTCATGTCAACTTGATCCGGAAAGAACACCCCGAGATACAATTCACGCCGAAAATCTTCTCCCACTATGCAGGCTAATTACGGCCGTTCGTTAGTCCACCTCACGCAGCAATTCTTCTGCATACCGGCACACAGCACACACACAGTTTCCAGAGCTATTAACTGTGTGTCTTGGAGCAGTTCTCCAATGCCCAATCCCCTATGTCTGTACATATCTCAACAGAACCGGAAACATTTTTCCCCAGGTGTTTGAAGGGGATCTGCCCCGACGATATGATATCTTGAAACCAGACCGTTTCTGATTGGAGATACCAAAAAAGTAGCATGCTTCCTTGCGAGTCGGTCGTATGGAACCTCGCGGCGTCGCCTAGTCCCATCAGCCACCACATGCTGTGCATCACCGCTTGTTGTGTTTGATAATTCTTACCTCAGCAATCGGGTAATATCTATTTTGAAGGTCTAGTCGGCATTGCGGAAGCTCCTTGTCTCTCGCCCTTCCTTTGCTGGGATGTTTCCATAATTTCACAAGAAAGTGGTGCTCGCGGTCGACCCTTCTTCGTCTCTGTCCTCCATCATCATCAACCATGATGAAGGACATCATGCGCCGTCGTCGCTCAAATTCCTCCTCAGAACCCGGACCAGATGATACAATTGTTCCTCCAAAGGCTTCCCCTCGCATGTCCATTCTTCCCTCGGTTAAGCTGCCGTTACTACGTCGTCAAGACCCTTCCGAGCCGCCGTCTAACAGCAAGACTCCTCTTCTAACTTTACAGTTCTCTTCTCGTTCCTTTCTAGACTCATCGGTAGAGGACCCCGCCACGAAGGAGGTGCTCTATCAATTCAAGACCGTAGGAACGTCTACCACGATCCACAGGAAGGACCGTAAGCAATCTACTGTCAAGGCCGCGTTTATCAAATGGCCCCGATATCGACCTACGAACACGGGGAAGGATTATACGGATGGTGTTCTCATTCAGATGAAGAATGCACGTTGGTATGGAGGGGAGACGCTGCTTTCATTTGGAGCCAACCCAAAGTACGTCGTTACGTTCTGCTTTAGTCTTTCATACATCTGTCTGACCATTTAAACGTAGTTCCAACCGAAAGTTTAGCATCCCTGAGTACTCACATCACATGAAATGGAAAAAATATGGAACCACCTACTGGGTAAGCACGTTCGTCTACTCGTGGGATCTGTCAAATTAACTATCTTTCAAGTGCACTACGACCTCAGTCAAGGGCCCTGTAGCCACACTTGTAACTCCCAAAGGTCCGGACCCCATGAGAGTAACTGTATATGAAACCCTTCACGACAAATACGACCCGAAAGATTTACCAGGATTTCAAGGAGTTTCGGTGCTGCTCCTCGATTATCTTCTACTCACGGCCATGCTGCTGGTGACGGATCTGCAGGAATGGATGCTGGTGCCCAACCTTGATGGACAAAATGTCAGCGTACCGGACTTGAGCATCCAGGGTCCCAGTGCAGATGAAGTGCCTTTTAGATCGGACCCTAGGTTTCGGAAGTTTTTGTACGGGGAGCCTATCTTCCCAAAGTTATCGGGAGAGGGAGTGCGGAGGGGCTCAGCACCGGACGTACCCACAACCTCGCCGTATCCGGATTCGCCTTCGTCGTCGCCTTTGCATAGTCCAAGGACTACACTACCTTCCATGACGGATTCGGATGTGGAAGACGATAATTTTGATACGTTCTCGCTTCCAGAGATGCGACATGCGGAAACACGCTTTCTGTGTACTTCGGAGTCTTTCAGCCATCGTTCGCGGGCCCCCTCACATGGATACATTGACCCGTCTTTCTACGCCTCAGAAAGCAGCCTTGATAGACCTCCAGTACCACATCCACCTGTACAGTATTCCAAGTCACTGAATGGTCGAAATTTCAGCTCGCAGCCTTCAACGCCCGTTTCGGCGACTTTTACCCGTGCTGCATCACACTTATCTTCTCAGCCTATCATTTCACGGTCCAAGACGTCGCCGTTCGAAATGTCAGACCACCAGCATGGGGACACTGGAGATTATTTTGACCCGACGAAAGACCAGGGTTTACCTACGGTTCCTCGTTCTATCATGCGTACGGATAGTGTGAGATCGAGTGCATCGACCACAAGCAGGTCTGGAAGAAGACCGTTACCTCAGCCACCGCCTGTACCACCTCCTGTTGTGAGCTCGAACGTGCCTGGGGCGAGACGCGTGCAGAGTTCGAGCCAGATAGGGACTTATCCTTCATTTACTGCTCCTTCTACTTCTACTTCTTCATACCCCAGCAGGGATGCTCGCAGTGCTTCGCCGATACCACCCATACCCCGCCCTCAGCGATCGCTTCCTCCCACGCCAGTGATCATGTCAACACCGCCCACACCTCATCCACACGCGCATTCTTACTCACGCACATCTTCCTCTACCCCGGCTACGTCTCCGTCTCCATCTCCACTTTCTTTCGACATCAGCACGGCTTCAACATCTTCACTACCTCCTCAGGATTCTATTCATATGACATTACAAAACATGACCATCAGCAATGACGACGATGACGATAACTATAACACCATCACCATCCCCGCTTCCAATCCCCATTTACGCCAGGACACGCTCAGCCCCGATCCAGCGCACCTGCACAGCAGACAACCACCCATCACGAAAGCGTCGCACGAGGACTTGGCACGGTATGTGCACTCGCTGACGAGCGACCAGAGGGATTTACCACCGGCGCCACTGCCCAATACCTCGTTATACGATATGCCCCCGCCTGCGTACAATTCGATCAATTTTACACGGGCGTTGAGTGTGCGGAGAGGGCTGGTAAGCGAGCGGAGTATAAGTACGGGCGTGAGTGGGGTTTCGTATTCGAGTTTTGGGGTTAGTGTTGGGGAGATGCAGACGCAGGTTGCTCATGGGATTCCGGTGCAGCTGCGGGATGATGGGCCGGTGGGATTGGGGATGGTGGATGAGGAGGGGAGGTATTTGTCATGATTCATCTTTGTGGGATGGGTGGTTCTGTTTTGCCAGTCCATTTTTGTTCTTCAAGGAGTCGTTGGTATAGTGTGACTATGTTCAAGATTCCCCCCTTCCTTCCTTTCAGTGTATTACTGCGATTTCATTCCTTTTTTATTTCACTTCATCTTCATTTCTCTTCCTGGTGTCATTACACGACTGCGAGCGTTGTTATATTTTTTCGTCACGCTGCATACCACACATATCCCTTTGCTTGACTCGGGACAATTTCTCGGTTCTGCTTTGCTTTACTTTGCATATACTCCAACAATTAGTTGCTCTTCTTTTCGTTTCTTTCCGTACACCATAAGGCATATTCGATTCCACACATTTTTTTTTTGCATTTTCATCATTCACTTTACTTTAAATACGCTTCATAGCAAATATCCTCAACCACCCCCATTTCATTCGTCCATGTTGTTACAAATAGGTAAACTGGCTCGATGTCGAGTGTACTCATCTACATATACGTACAGAAGGCATGCGTGCATAAATAATACCATCCAACCAAACCTTTCTCTTTTTCGATCAGAACAACGTTCGCAGGCTTGCTTGTGGGCGAGAATACCCTTGGTGAGGTATATAACAACAAGATATTCGTCGCTCCTTTGACAAGAGGAAGTTTCCTTCGTGGATTGAAGGATCTCTCTCGGTGTTCTGTAGCTCGAGGTCACGGCCCTGACATTCTGAGCTTCCGCTCTTTCGTAAGCATCTAGATATTTTTTGAGCACAGTGGAAATGACTCCATCGCAACTTTCTTGAACAATCCGTAGCTCGCTCCTGTCGCCTGAAAGGGGGGCAAGCATTCTTTTTCATGGAATTCGGCTCTGGAAGCAAAGGAGAATACAACTTGTTTGCTAGATATTCTATCGAAAAAAAAAATCAGTAAAGTGCGAAAAACGTTTGCAAGATGCAAATATTACCCAGTATCACACAGGAAGACCCGTCGACCATCGGCAGTTCGTCAACAGGCACCTCTGTAGGGGTTGCACCCTACTCCGTCACTCCCTGGCTTGCATGATCTTGGGTGACTCTGTCCGCAACTTTCAGATGCTTTCTCTGCAGGCCTAGACGCTGCTATACTGCAAAAAATTCCCCTTGATAACCAGAGGCGCAAGTATTGACATTGGAATTTATCGCATACTGAGACAGGATATTAGGCTGCGCGCGGTCCGTTCAATGCCCTTGTTTAGCCCATCTGTGCAAAACGGCCGTGCTGTGTTTCGGAACATTGTCTTCGAGATAATGGAGTTGGATGTCCTCACACACTCCTAGTCATTGGGGGATTAATTGATGCAACGTCCCGCCTTTGCTTCCCTCGCCTTTAGCATACACCTTTTCCTGTCAGTTTGGCTGGCATTCCCTTTTGCGGTGCATTGAGGAATCCAAAGACTGTCGTTAGTCGTTCAACAATCCTGAATTTTGATGAGCCGACTTCTGCACTATCTGACAGGGGTGTAGTAGACTCTGCATTGAAGGTAAGAGGGGGGGCCAAAATGTTAGGGACTTGGAGACACTTTCATCCTGATTGGAGATGTGCACATGGGGATGACTGGAGGGGGGTGGAATCGATTATGGATTTGGGATAGCAGGTTGAGGACTGAGGTAGGAAGGGAGCAGACTGGGACAGAGATAGCAGCTAGCCTAGGGCGGAGCTTTTGCTGTCTGATTTACAAAGTCTAAAAAATGACGATTTGAGTTGGGAATACCCCTAAAGACCGATAACGGCTCAGAGTATTGAAAACAGAGGGCCACTGACATTGATAGATCCATTTTGTCAGCAGATGTAAGGTGTCCTAAAGTTCACTAGACTGAAGCGCTTGAATATTCTGTAACCAGTCAATCCAGAGGGCTTACGATGGTGGTGATAGTAGGCGCCGAGGCCGCTAATCTAGCTGATCAAAACCATGTGACTTTCAAGAACTTTATCATCATCCGCTTCTACGTCGACCACCAGAGTAAATTCCAAATGTTAAACGCGATCCCACCGCCTCCTCGAGTCGATTCAGATGAATACATGTACTTTTATGGATTTACCTTCGACTCCAATGATGACTTCTACCAAAGAGTCGTCGATCCCGCCTGGTATTCAAAAAAGGGAACCGAGGAGCCAGACACAGGCATCGCCTTGCGCAAGCTCGAAAACATCACCGGCGTGAAGATGACTTTGGTTGAGGTGTACACAGATGATGACCTAAAGTCACCAGATACTGACATTCTGTTCATGCTTGCTGTTGCAAGTGTGTCAAAAGAACACCCAGAGACTTCAATGCAAGTTACCAGGAGTCAGTTGGCGAATATTAAGAAAGCAGGTGGTTTTGAAGGAGTTGAGCCGAAGTGGCTAATGTCAATTTGGACGAATGAGGAGCTGAAGGAGATGCCCTATCCAGAGTTGGTTTGAATTTCTTAGAACAAATGGTTTGGGTCAATGATGATGCATATTCATTGCTGTAGATAAACATGCTCATCCCTCTGCCACCATCATGACTGAGACATTTGCCTGCGATGAGCAGTACGCCAGTGACGATGACTGATGATGCAGCTGACACAAGGTTTTGTTCTATCCATATCTAAAATGTCCATATTTCAGGCTGCCTTATCAAGAGTGGTACCAAGAGGTTTTGGATGCTCTTCACGAGCCCTATGCAGGACTCTCACAAGATGTTGAACATTTGCTAGACCAGTTCCCTGGAGCCCGTGCGCTCCTCAAGGAATGCAAAGAAAAGATAAAGAGAGCTGCATCGCCATCGTCGCCCGAGGATGCCCTCCAATACCTCCTCGAGGCGGCTATCGACCGTTTCGGATATTCCGCTTCTGATGTATATCGCACAGTATTCGACTACGACGGTACCACCCAGCTGCATCAGCGAGCTCTCTACTTCAATTGTAAAGAGTTCAAAGACGCCCTTTGGGGTGTCGCGTGCAATAACAAAACCGACATCACGATATGTGATCGGATCCTTGCGCTCTCTCTTGTCTATTCAGTCCCTTTCACAAGGGTGGATTGGAAAGTGGACTTCAAGTCGCAGTGGGTTGCGTCGATGACGATGAAGAAACTGATTAGCACTGAAAAGGTGGATCTTGCTGAGCTGATTCGGTTCTTTCGACAAATGCCGCAAAGAGCGCGATGGCGGAGTGGTCGTTTGATGTTTGAAAGCCACCCGAGTTCGTCATCTTATCTGAAAAGTTGCTGTGTTGCAGCTCTTGGCATCTGTTTCTGCAAACTTACTTTACGGCGCATAGGATTTAGCTGGAAGAGCTTGTAGACGATTTCCTTCCCCTTCCTAGCTGACGACTGGACTTATCACTCGGGGTTCTCCATGGGTTTTCTATTTATCAAAGCCCTGTTTGCTGTAAGTTGCTACAATGAATCTTCTGCAGATTCGACCTCCAAGTTTTTTCTTTTCTGATGAGCTGCTCTCCTCTAATTTAATTCCTCACGATAGTCGACATGTATGGCTGCATACTCTTTCTGAAGAATTGATAACATTACCATAACATACATAAATGGAAGGGAGGTATTTCTTATCTGCTGCCATGGCTTCCTTTCTTTTCTATCGACATCCCGGAGCGTCATCTGGAGACTCGATGTCAGCAATAGTACCATGTACAGAAGCCTTGACGTGTATATGAATAAAGTTGAATTCACATCTTTCCTCCCTCCTTCTCGCAACGAAGCAATTAATTTTGACTGGCTTATTTAGGGGTCACCGGAACAGAAAAGCTTTATAAGTGAACTTTGAAAACGGGTGAATAGGAAATGGGAAATGGAATGACTCCGTTTTCCGAGAAAACTCCACCAGGGTGAAGTGCTTAGTGACCGCCACCCGGTCGGGAGACGATTTAACCAGATTGTGTCGCGCGAGATCTTTTTGAAATCTTCCAGTCTTCTGGTTTGGCCTTCTCTTCACATACCCCCTTGTCGCCCATGGCTGAAACACCAGCTCAGGAGAGCCGATCGGAGGAAGTGAAGCTGGATTATGACGGACCCGTGTTCATTATCGTTATGGTACGTCCGTACTAACATGAATCTAATCTAATCAACCCAGCTCACACGAACAACTTACCGGAATGCACAGGGCGTTTCTGGGACAGGCAAATCGACGCTGGGGAAAAACTTGGCCAAGGCCCTGGATATGCCGTATGTAGAGGGAGATGATCTGCACCCAAAGGCGAATATTGAGAAGATGGCGAATGGGATTGCGTTGGACGATGCAGATCGGGAGCCTTGGTTGGCGTTGATTAGACGTACGGCGGTTGAGGAGGTTGAGGAGGTGTTAAAGGCAAAGGAGGAGGAGGAGAAGGCAAAAGAGGAAGGAAAGGAAAGGCAGGAGCAAGAGCAAGAAGGAAAGAAACTGGGCGTTGTGATCACCTGTTCTTCGCTGAAGAGGTATTACCGGGATATCCTCCGGGGAAAAAGAAAAGTTACCTCCTCTGTGCCCCTCTCAAAAGAATCCGCCTCAGCCCACACTACCACCACCACCGACCCTGAACCCTCCTCAAGGTCCAAGTCACTACACGAGGAGATGCCGACCTACTTTGTCTTCATTGACGGCGAACATGGATTACTCATGGATCGGATGACGAAACGGCCGGGGCATTTCATGAAGGCGTCGATGTTGGAAGGGCAGCTTGCGACGCTGGAGAGACCGGTTGGAGAGGAGGGCGTTGTGACTGTTGATGCTGCTTGGGAGCAGGAGATGCAAGTGCGGAGGGCGGTGGAGGGTTTGAAAACTTTGAAGGCGGTTATGAAATTGAATTAGTCTAGATTTATACTGGTTTTTGGGAAGAACGTATATTTGAGGAGGATGGCATGGATATGCCTTGAATTATGTATATGTACACGGGTTGAATAGACTTTATTTTGTTGAGAGATTGAGAGAGAGGAGGAAGAGAAATACTTGACCAAATTCGAAGATGATCCTTACAAGGCAATTGCCGAAATGCGACGCGTGTGCGGGACGCGTCAGTCCTCGCTCACTCAACTCATCATCTTCCTCCATCTCTTTCTAATTCATCATGGTATGTTTTATCGATCTCATTTGTTCTATTATATGAATACTAATATGTAACGTACAGGCCAGACGTTATGACAGTAAGCACTAGCTCTTCAGAGTATACGAGAAACCTATCTCATGAATTGGTTTTATCACCACTCCAGGTCGTACAACCATCTTCTCGCCAGAAGGTACTGAATAATTTTATTTCTAGATAATATGCTTTAATTCTAACACTCATTCTCCCTCTCCAGGGCGTCTCTACCAAAGTAAGCCCACTGAATAACCTAAACACAAACCATCGCCGATTCTCGATGTTGCTTTTAACAGTCGAATATGCCATGGAAGCTATCTCGCATGCTGGAACCGTGCTCGGTGTCCTAGCAAAGGACGGTGTGGTCTTGGCTGCAGAAAAGAAAGTGACAGGCAAGCTCTTGGATCTGTCCAGTGCGAAAGACGGAGGGTACGGTGGGAGTGGGGAAAAGATTTATTTACTTAATTCGTGAGTTCAAATTCTTCTCTACTACTACTGCTGCTGCTCTTCCTTTCTGTCATAATAATGCTAATGCTTAACACAAAGGAACGTCATCGGAGGCGTAGCAGGGCTGACAGCAGACGCCAACTCGCTCGTCAACTACGCCCGCACCGCCGCCCAACGCCATCTCATAATGTACAACGAAGACATCCCCGTCGAACTGCTTGCCCAGCGACTCTGCGACATGAAGCAAGGGTACACCCAATTCGGTGGTCTACGACCCTTCGGTGTTTCCCTCCTCTACGCGGGCTATGACCCCCATTACCATTTCCAACTGTACCACTCGGACCCGTCGGGGAATTATTCGGGGTGGAAGGCGACGTGTATAGGCGCGAATAATGGGACGGCGCAGAGTTTGTTGAAGCAGGAGTATAAGGATGATATTGTCGTCAAGGATGCGATTGGATTAGTGCTCAGGACGATGAGTAAGACGATGGATAGTACGACGCTGACGAGTGAGAAGTGTATGTGGTTCTTCCTTTTTTTCTTATCTCTGGCTTGATCTATGAGCTAATCTTTTTGCGATGCAGTGGAATTTGCGGTCTTGACTGTTGACCCTGTGACTAAACAACCAAAGGCCAAGATTTACAGACCTGCTGAGATCGATGCCTTGTTAGTATCAGAAGGTCTTGCGAAGAAGGACGAAGACACTGAAATGAAAGCAGCTTAATCTCATCTCATTCTTTTGTTGTGGAGAAATGTGTACTCTTATTCCCAATGCCATGCTTTTTTCAACGATCCAAATTTTTGGGATATAATTAAATATCGATGATCGTGCTGCAGCCACTCAGGCGACCGTTTGTTGTGTTACTTATTTGAAAGAATTGATATTTCCAGATCCAAACGAGATGAGAGCAAGGGTTAGTAAGTAAGTACATGGTCAAGATGGTAATTAAATACTACGACAGCAATACAGCATCCTACAATCCTATAGCAGCAGAGTCGAGGTTCCCGAATATGATTCAAGAAATCCAGCAATATGTAAATGTAAGTGTGACGAGGTGATAGAAGTCTAGTGGCACGCCATGCCCTTTCCTTGAGCCGAATCTGAAAGAATGGCATCTGGGTTGATGGTCGCTCCGAAGATGTAGTGGCCAAGGGCGGCTCCAACGACGACGGCACCGATAAGGTATGCCTGTAAGATGGAAGAAAGTAGAGGATCAATTGTAGGTTAAAAGGCAATATGCAAGGAAGAAAAGAAGGTGATAAGGTAGTGAGTGATTAGACGCACGTTGTAAGTCATGAACACCAGCATGAGGAAGAAGCTAAGGAACACCGTCGAACCATACACGACAGCTCGGAGGGCACGGAAGAGAAACGGGACAGGGACACTATTCACATCGTAAGTCGACTATTCCGCATGCTTGGAGAATCTTGACACGGCCCCTGGAGAACCGCACAACTCACCCTGTAAGTGAATTCTTAATAAGCCTACGCCCGGACAACAACCCCGCATCCTCGTAGTTACCTTCTGGACTCGAGCTGGCGCTCCTATGCACATGCGTAGCTGAGTGAACACTGTGGGTCGGAGGGCTCCTGTCCCTTGAACGAGCCTTCCCGTTGCTGGCATTCGACGAGCTGAGGGTGACGGCGATACGCACGTCAAGCTGGCGCTGAAAGACGCGGAGGTACTCGTATAAGACCCCCAGGCCGATGATGGCGAGGATGGAAAGGAGGAAGGTGGTGTTGGAGGAGATGTGCCAGCTCCGGAAGACGATGCATGTGTCGATGATGTCTGTGTTCCTGGTTGTGGTATTTTATTTAGTGCTTGCAGGTGAAATGGGGGTGAGTGAGAGGAACGGACCAGAGCATGTTCATTTTGCACTTTGCCATAGGCATGTCGTGTCCGCCGTGGTCCATTATGATTGTGGGTTGGTTAGTAGTGGATGAGGTTAGTACGGTGGTGGTAAGAGGAAAGGAAGATCAGGGGCCTGGATTCCAGATTCCGGCCTCGATCAGCGACTGTCTTTCTCAGAGTTGGAATTTCATTGACCATCTCAAGGGAAGTGTATGAAATATGTGCGCATGTATGGATTCTACTTATATCTCGTCCAAAGCGAGGACGCATAAATTGATTGGTGGGCATAGAAAGATTGGTATGCAGATACAATGAAAATACAAGTACAAGTACATGTGGAGGTCTTAAAATGAGAATTTGAGAAAGGATCTCTGAAAAAAATGATCGTCATAGCGGTTGCACTTCTCCTTGGATGATTAGGACGTAGGAGGGTCATCCAGCACCCAATTGTTCTCCTTAATCAGTTTCTCGCGTTCGAGCAGGTACTTGCCTGTACAAAGCCTCAATGAGTCGATATGTACCTATGGGGTAGATTTATCTACGTACCTTCTTTGTATTTCTGCGTGTGGTCGGAGGCCTTGTGGTAAAACCAACCTAAGCGATCGTTGCATCCCAGGCAATAGACATCGGCGACGGTGTGGACTCCCGTCCTTCAAAGGGCCGTAGTGTAAGCAAACAGTAGGTATGTGTTTGAGTTGCAAAAGACACACAGCAGAGAGCGATCTTCCTTGCGACCCAACTTGACATTGGTAGCGGATTGCATTAGGCTGATCCAGGTTGGTCAGTCGTAAGACGACGAAAATATCAAACGAGCAGATACTCGCTATCCGCGTCCGTCTCTTCCTGAGAAAGATTTGCTTATGAGTTCATCCTGCAGAACCTTTTATGATTGCGTGAGGCCTTTCCAGACCTAAGGAAGCGAGAAGAGAAACCAACGATGACCGCCGAACATTTAGAACATGAATAGCTCGGATGTCCTTCATAAGCCTGGAGCACAAGATGCTTAGTATCCGAAGTAGGCGAGAGCAACATAGCAGCAGAGTGAAAGAAAGATATAGACCAAACTAGAGCATGATCAGGGGCCTCGGACTCGGATGGACGTCACAAGCAGAACGGCGACAGGACATCCCAAACAAGGTAATCAAAGTTTCTTACGTAATGCCCGGAGACGACCATTGCTCTTGGCCGTCATGAACGACGAGCTCCCACATCAAGTCGTCCTCTCCATCCGTCGCGTTCTGGAGATCCAGCCGTCGGAGGATATTGACAGGCTTGACAGTCTTTCGGAGCGGTTTAATGCTGTGGAAATTTTGAACGACTTCTTTCCGGATGGTATGTGTCCGACTGGCTTCTGACTGCGTGTGCCCTGGTTAACTTTTGATTTTTTGATTCTTTTGTAAAGAGGCTTCTTTGGCGCATTTAGATGCAGTTAGCGCACGGCTGGCGGAGACGCATCAGGAGCTGCAGAAGGAGATTGATGCTCTGCATGCCGAGCTGAGGGTCAGCCAGGACCCGGAGAGGATGTCGACTATTCAGGAGATGATTTCGGTTCGTCCTCCCTATATCGACACTTCATATACACACTCGACTCACCATGTGGCCTGGTAGGACCTGCTGGGCCAGATGTCACTCATTAGAGAGAAGGCCACCGAGTCCGAAGCGGTGGTGAGGAACATCACGAAGGATATTCAGGTCCTGGACTTGGCCAAGAAGAATCTTATCACGAGCATGACGATTATGAAGAGACTCCAGATGTTAGGTGTGTGCATTAATTCAGCGGAATTGCATCCCCCTTAATTATCAATTGCTTTATCACAGTCAACGCGATGACCCAGCTGGAAGACCTGATGAAAGAGAAGAAGTATAATGAAGTCGCGCAGACTTTAGCGGTTCGTTCTGCATCCGTCTTTCCCAGAATCTCTATTTGATCATTCTATTCTTCTTATTTACCAGGCCGTCAAGGAAATTTCTTCTTCATTCAAGTCTTACACGACCGTACCGAGGGTCAACCGAATACACAAACGCATTCAAGAAATTCAAAACCAACTACGAACGCAGCTAGACGCTGACTTTGATTCATTGTACGTCTTGCCTTGCAACCGTCTAACACATTATATCAATGCTCATCTTCCGTAGCTTTGTACAAGACACCAAAAACCCCATCAAACCTGCCCTCATAGCTGACGCATGTCTAGTCATTGATGTCCTAGGCCCTGACGTCCGTATGCACGTCGTGGAGCGTTATGTCAACCTCGAACTGAAAGAGTACCGACGCATCTTCCGAACGAACGACGAAGCAGGACAGTTGGACAACCTCTCGAGGAGGTACGCGTGGTTCCGGAGGTTGTTACAAACACATGAGATTGAGCAGGGGAGAGTGTTCCCTGCAGATTGGAAGGTTAGTTGGCATTTGCTGGCCAAGTTCACGGAGATTACGAGGTGGGAGATGTGCTTTATGTATCATTATGTGATCAAGATTTACTGATGCTACTTCTTCTCCTTTTTCAGGGATGATGTCACGACTCTTCTAACGAAAGCGGGTTCCAATCTCACTGTCAAAGCTCTGCTAGACAACCTGGCCATTGCCACCGAATTTGAGCAGGCTATGTCCAAAAAGTGGGCAACTTCTGTATGTCAAGCAACCTGGGAACGTAGGAACTCATAGCTGATACGCATCTAGTTCAAAGTAATGCTCAAAGCGACAGATAATCCCCAATCAGAACCTGGAAAACCAATATCCGCCGCGTTCGAGCCGCATATGAGTATTTTCGTAGATGCGCAAGACAAGTACGCCTTCCTATCCTTTAATTTTCAATTCCGAGTTATCCTGACCATCATGCCCAACAGAGTTCTGGCAGACATGCTCGCGCCCCACCGCAAACCAAAGAACAAACCCAGCCAACAGACGCGAGCATCCTCTGAAACACCTGCTGCAGGTGCTGTAGCCGCGACGGACGATAGCGCTTCGTCGCCTATGACGGTTCTTCCCTCTTCCACGGACCTATTCTATTTCTATGGACAGAGTTTGGAGCAGTGCGCGAAGCTGTCGACGGGTCAGGCATTGTTTGATTTGTGTACGCTGCATAAGAAGTGGTTGCGTATATATGCTGGTATGTCTTTTTTGCCTTCCTCGGGTTTTAGGATTGTGTTCCTAAGTCTCCCTTCTTCTGTCTCATCTAGAGGAAGTACTGGTGGTCAACACCAAAAGGTGTGGCGTTATGTCTTTGTTACTCTTTGATGTATATTCATCTTGTTCTAGACCTGCTGTTGCATCCCGGAAATCCACGGAGAGTCGTGTTGACTTGGATCTCGTGAAGCAGACCTGCCTTCTCATCAACACGGCTGATTATTGCCAAACCACCGCTTTCGAGGTTTGTCTCCATTTCCGTATTTCTTATAAAGGTTGGATATTGAGAGTGGGTTCATCTAGCTTGAAGAGAAGGTCAAGGAGAAGATCAATCCCGAGTTCAAGGAAAAGATCACCTTCCAAGTTGAATGTGAGCTATTCGTCAGGTAAGCCAAAGTCCCCCATCTCCCTCATCTCATCTGCTAATACCATTTGGCTGTAAAGTGCTATATCGACAGCTATCAACGTTGTCCTTCGCGAATTCGAGATCAACTGCGACCCATCTTTCATCACCCTCAGCAGAACATCATGGTCGAACGTCAACCAAGTCAGTGGGCCATCACCTTACACGGGCGAACTAGTCAAGGCGGCCGAACAAGTCGTGGAATTGATCAAGCCATTGATTGAGCAGAAGAAATATTTGAGGAATATCTTTGACAAGACATCGAGGTTGGTTTTTTTTTCTCTAAATTTTTGTTGATGACATGAATCGATAATTGTGCTTTTTTTCAGTATTATCCTCGTCAAGTTCACTAATTCTCTTGTGAGGAGTCGGCCGTTGAAGGAGATCGGTGCTGAACAGGTAATAAGCAAAGCAAACCGGGCCATGTATAGCCTCTGATGGTTTCATTGGTTTTGTGTAGCTGCTCATTGATCTACAAACGATCAAAGCGTTCTTGGTGAAGATGCCTGGCGAAAATTTCGCTTCAACTTCGTCAGTCTTACTTTTTTTTGCCTTAAAGCTGCCTTTTTACTGACGTTATCCTCAAGGTATACCAAGTCGTTGACGAAGACAACAACGAGGCTTGAGGCTTTGTTAAAGGTTATCGTGACGCCCGAGGTTAGCATTTCAATCCTTTCTTCATGCGAATTTCGATTTGACTCTTCTTTTGCCACTATAGGATCCTCCGGAAGGTTTTATTTTGAATTATACGCTATTAATCGGCGATGCTTCTTTCTCGAATTTCCAAAAGGTATCTAGTATTTCTAACACACAAAGAATCAATCTTAGACATCATATTTTACAGATTCTCGACCTCAAAGGCACGCCCAAAGCGACACAAAATAACCTGCTTGATTCCTTCCTAACCATCACAAGCACCAAGACCGACCTCGAAAGCACCTCCTTCCTTCATCGCTCGACATGGAACCTCCAACGACAGGACACGCAGGAGGGTCGCTCGTCAGTCCTGGAGCGAGTAGGATTGCCCTGCCGATTGGAGGTGCAGGTGAAGGCATCTTTGCCAGTATGACTGGACCAGGGCAAAGTGGGCCACCGACCGGGTCGAGTGCGTCTGGAGGGGGTAATGCTGCGGATGGGCATAAGAGGGAGGTATTCTCGGATTTCAGGAGGTTTGTGAGCTTTGGGCTTGAGGAAGGATACGTCGACGGACCTTCGTGATTATATTACAACATTTGGATATACCCGACTATGAAGGGCAAGAAGGATGAATAGAAACAATAATAGTATAGTACATTTGGTTTGTGGAGCAAACTACAGAACAGGATAGCAAGACAACAATTTCAAAGCTAGTTTACATTAGGACATACTGGGTGGTCGTTGCATACATACAATACGGAGAAAGAAATGGTGCGCAGTTGCCCACAAGGGGGACTTTCAGGATGCAACAGCATCATACCACTGAGGCTTCAGGCGTATCCAAGCAGCATTTCCTCACCCCCTAACTCTACGATTCCTGCTTTCTCGGCCAAAGCGACATAATATTTGAACTTGGTAACGCCCGCTTTCCTGTACGTCGTGCCATTCTTATTTACTTGTATTGAAAGTTCTGACCGGGTAGGGCAGTATATTCCCTTTGATCTGTGCGCCTGTAAGCACTGAACCAGGACCTTGAAGATTTCGGGAACCTCAGGCTGAGAAGATGGAGAATCGGACAAATTTGGCTTGAGGCTAATCCATGCATGACCTTCCGTGCCTCCAAGTTCAATTACACCACTTCTCTCAGCCAGAGCAGCATATTGTGAAAACTTTCCAACACCTGCTCTCATGAAGATGGAACCATCTCTGTATAGCTCATAAGAAACTGTGGATCGAAGAGGTCTTTCATATCCTTTCAATTTGTGCGCTTGTAAGCACTCAATCAGGGGTTTGAAAACTGCAGGAATTGACAGTGCAGGCTGAGGCTGCATGATAGGAGAAGGGACCTGAGGAACAGAAGCACTGCCTTTAACAACGGCAGAAAAAGAAATGCCAGAACTTGATGAGCCCTTTACGATTTGAGGTGATGGGGCAGTGGTGGTGACACTTGGTGGAGGTCGTAACACGACGTTTGGCAAGGAGACGGATTTTGCTTGAACAGGTGTAACAGAACTTGTATCAGTGGCGGAGTCACCAATTTTGGAGGGAGGATCGACAGGACTTGAAAGAACCGCGTGATTCTCACCAAGTGATATGGTTAAGGGATCGATAAGAATGTTTGGCAGAGGCGGAGTCTCCGTAGGAGGATTTTTCGGAACCTCGATATCGGACTTCGTTACAGAAGGCGCAGGCTGAGGCTCGGTGATAAGAAGAGTTGCAAACGCAGTACCAGAATCGCCGTTTGTGCATTCATCTACGGGAAGAGAGCTGCTTGCATTAGGCGAAGAGTCAGAGTTTAGAGATGTTGGAATGGAAGAAGTAACAGGTTGAAGAGGGGTTTCAGTGGCTGACAAGGGTACAGTCTCTGCAGATGAGCCATGGTGCTCAACTATAGGCTCTTCCACTTCCAGTGATGAATCAACAGGAAGAGAGATAGACGTGGTCAAAGCCAAATTAGAGTCAGAGTCAGCGTCACTCGAAACTACCGAAGGGTGGTAAAGTGGTGAAGAGGGGCATGAGATCGAGGTATGTGACTGACTAAACTCGATAGTGTTTCGTTGCGAAGTGAGTAATGTCATTTCATCGGACACCGAAGGTGGTGATCCATCTTCAACTTCAGCAGCTGCAGAAGTTGATGTATTGCACCAATCTGGCCTGAGGCTTATCCAAGCTTCTGCACCTCCAAGCTCTATAATTCCTTGCTCTTCAGCCAAAGTCACATATTGTCCGAAGTTTGTAACCCCCGCTTTTGCGTAAGCCCCTCTGTCGTTGCTTATTTGCAGCGCGACGACTCCTCGGAGCGGACGCGGATTTCCCTTGCTAAAGTGGTACTGCAAACACTCGACCAAGATCCTGAAGACTTCAGGGACGGTAGAATTGGACGAGATAATGGCAGAACTGCTGTCAGAATTGGTGAAAGGAGAGCTGCTGGAAATTGACCCAAACTCAGAGGTTTTAGAACGAGGAGATATGGGCTGGGAGCTAGTCTGTGATGCAGGTAATTCGAACTCGAGACCAGGTACAAGACCACGCGTGTTATTGTCATATTCTGCTGCAGTGGTAAAAACAACATCCAAATCACCATCTTTGGCTGCAGATAAAAACGGGTCTGCACTCGAAGGGGGGGTGTACAGTAGAGAGGATGGGAAGACGAATTTCTGATACATGGATGTGGATTGTACGGGAACGATTGGACCGCCCCCTCTGGTGGACTGACCCACAGCGACCTGCTGAGGAGAAGTGGAGTAAGAGCTGTTGGAATCTCCGCTCGTTTGTCGGGCTATGGGATGGGCCGAGGGCCGAGAAGGGCTCACTATATCTGGAAGCCGTGGAAGTGGAACTGAGGACAAATCAACTTTTTGACGCAGGAGTGTCGCATCTTTCAGCAGTGGTGATGAGACATCTACACTCTTGTTGGGCATGGGCCTCTGAATTGATATAGGGTTTGGCTCGATACTTATTAGGGTTGGAGGAATCTGCGTCGGCACTGAGATTGTCACAGGCTTACTGTGATCTGTGGGGTGCGTTTCAAGGACGCGAGCCAATGGAGGTTGAATAGGCTCAACGGAAATTTTCGACGAAGGAAGAGTGCGAGTGCGAGATGACGAACCAGTCAAAATTGACGGCAGAAATAATGTGGAAGGAGAAGTTGATCCTGGATCAGCCTCTAACGATGGGTCAGGAAGGATATGCTGGTTTAGAAGTGGTTGAATAAATAATTCTCGCTGATCATCCACGTGATTGGCAGTCGTCGATTTATCGTCAAGGATGTCTAAAGTGTCGACAGGCTGCTTCCTACCGCTTGCTACAAAATCAATCGGTTGCTTTCTGAATGAGGTGTCCTCTTTGTGAGGGCCCGTCCCCGTGGACATTTCAACGCTGATGAAAGTCTTTCCAGCAGAGGTGGATTCGGGAATGGGACTAACCGAGTTTGCTTTGGCGAACCGACTGAAGTTTGAAATAGAATCTATAGACTCAGTACGCCGCTCTTTAACTCCCTGACCAGACTGCCTGGAGGATAGAGGAGAATTGCTCTTTGGAGACAATACAGGAGCCAGCCTGTCTTCTGTTGCGTCATGAACTACTTGCGGAAACCCAGTTTCTTCATTTCGGCGGACCTCCATCCATTCGCCACGAGGATTGGGCATGCCTGACGACCGTGATTTTTCTTGAGAAGTTAATAAAGCAGCTTGCTTAGGAATATTTGAAGCCTTTATTGATGCTTCAGTTGGAGACAAAACATGGGTAGTCCAGTCGAGACAAATGGAAGCTTGTGCCGTGAGGCTTGCATGGGCATTCGAAAGAGTAAGAAGTACAACTCGATACCGTCGAAGCCTCAGAGTTGATACTGCATAGGCAAAATCACGGTCGCCAGTGATCAGCACCACTGTAGAAGGGGCAGGGGTATCAATGGCATGGGCGAACATGTCGACTACGATTTGTTCAGGGTTGATATATGTATGTATCGGAGTGAGGACCACTTACCAATGATCATCTTGTCTGCAACATCCTTCCGACCGTTATGAGGGCAGTCAACCAATGAAACACCTGATGATTGCAGCTCCGAGCGAAGCGCCATAGACCTCTGGGCCTGATCTGATATCTCAAGGTATGCTTTGAATGACTTGACGCTGCCATATGGTCGTGCTATTGAGCGAATATTGTCCACAATGGAGTAGCCTGAGGTATTGGAGGGAATAGGACAGTTTTCTGGTGTGATAGGAAGGGACGTCGTTTATTCATTCATTAGTGTATATCGCAAAAAAACCAAAGGTGGAAACAGCGCACCATAGTCCCAGAAGACAGCCACGTCTTCCAAACTGTACATTGTTCAAGGACAACCTATATGAACCAAAGCAGGAGCGACTAGCGCAGCAGTTGGCATGAGGGGAGCTCAAGGAAAGCTTATCACGAAAGGTCCGATCACCACTGTGGGCAGCGGACCCGCAACGGACAGGTCTTATGCCCGAACTATGCGGGGGCTGTTCAGTAGTCACAAGCCAGGTACATTGTGAATTTCCAGAAGTATAGTTTTTGAGAACTAGTGCTTGCTAGGTTTTGAATAGTGACAGTTTGAACTTTGAAGTCGTGGCCAACGCGGAAGCCAGTTCAAGCGGGTTCATGATCAAGCTCCAGTCACATATTCCGCATAGTGTTACGACCGCCCTCTTACACTCCGACCCCTCAGAGCCGGAGGAAATAGTAATTAAGATGTACTGAACGTACCTTACTACACAATATTTTGCAATATAATTGTCTCTCAATCACACAAATGTCTAGCGTAACAACTGAATCTTGACTGGATCCTTCAACTTCCTGATGGTGAGCAACGTAAAGGATAAACAGGACAACAATACAATAAATTCAAATATGATACACCACAAGGATACTTACTAGTCATTACAGATTAATATAGAAAAAGAAATGCTGCATAGTCGCCGCAAGGAGATGTTTCAAGATATAACAGCATCATACCACTTTGGCTTGAGAGCCACCCGAACACCTTCCTCTTTTCCACTAAATTCGATAATGCCTTGTTCCTTAGCCAATGCGGTGTACGAATTAAACCTGTCAACGCCAGCTTTCTTATACGTCGCTTTATTTTTGTTTATTTCCGTTGCGATATTTCTTCGCAATGGTTTCAGAACGCCTCTAGACCTGTATGATTGCAAACATATGACCAGAGGCTTGAAAATTTCCGGGACGACGACAGGAGGGGCACGAGTTACGAGCTCCGGCAGAGCAGGAGAAAGGGGGGCGGGGGCAGGAGGGTGGCCATTGCTCTCCACTATTACAACAGGAAATGAGGTGACTAGCGTTGACGTAGCTACAAGTGACTGTGACGGCTTTGGGGAGATAGAATTTGGTGCAACATCCGGTGAGGAAGATATAATAGTGTCCGAGGACGGTGCGGACCCAGCGGAAGGGATGGGGTCACAGTCACTAGGCGGGAGCTGACTAGCAGACGCAGGGACCTGCGCAGGAGGTTCAGCTATAGAATCACTACTGCTCCTTTCTCCAGAGGGTGACTCTTCCAAACTCAAGGAGTCTGGAGAAGGGCCGATCGGAGGTGTGGGAATGACTGAGGGTATATCGTGCCAATAAGCTAGATTGAGATGAATCCAAGCTCCCTCTCCTTGTCCTCCAAGCTCAATTACACCTTGCCGTTTAGCCATGACAGTGTACTCTTTAAAACTTGTAACACCTGCCTGTGCATAAGTAGTTTTGTCTTTGTTAAGCTCCATTGCGACGTCGGTCCAGAAGGGTTGCTCAATACCTTTTGATCTATGAGTTCGTAGACATTGAACCAATACCTTGAATATTTCAGGGACCACATTAGGCGTTGCAGGATCAATAGCAGGGGTAGAAGTAAAATTGGAAGTGATTTCTGGTACAATGGAAGGTCTTGCGGATTTCTGAGACTTAGGAGGCTCAGGAAGTGTCAGCGAAATGGGTATTACACGAGCGTCTGGAGTATTGACGACGACATCAGCAAGGAGCGAAGACTGAGCACGAGGAACATGGTTGTTAATACCATGATCACTAGGGTTGGTTATAGCATCCGCAGGTTGAAGCGGAGTGGCGAAGACAGGTTTAGGAGAAGATGGCTCAGCCCCATTACTCTCCTCTGTTCTGACGGGGGACCCTGTTGAGCCCATATCTAAATGGGTGCACGACACTGCAACCGATGGGGACTTGGGTGCAGCTGAAGGGATAGGAATACAGCGGGAGCCGAAGATGTAGCATTGTACCAATCTGACTTGAGACGTATCCATGCTGCCCTCTCCAAGCCTCCAAGCTCGATGATACCCATTTCCTCGGCCAATGCGACATACTGTTTAAACTTCTGGACACCAGCCTTCTTGTAAGTTGTACCATTCTGAGAGATTTCTCTTGAGAGATTTTTTCGGAGGGGCTGAAAAATCCCTCTAGACCTCTGTGTCTGTAGACATTGGACCAGAACTATGAATTTTTCTGGCACAATCAAAGGCACCGGTTGGGAATTAGTGGGGCTGAGCACATCTGCAAGGGGGTTGTTGGCCACAATGGAAGCGATGCTGTTTACACTTTTCGGTAGAGGCACAGGATGTCGAGGTAATGGGGAGACGACAGTAAAATCATTCTCTACGGGATATAGAGCAGGGTTTGGCAACGACTGGGGCCGAGCAGGAGGAGAAAAAGTTATATCGTCAGTGCCGATAACATCCACTGCGGATTCAATTCGTTGGAATGCACGAGCAGAAATAGGGGATGAAGGACAAGAATGGTAAACAAAATCACTAGTACCTTCCGATCCAATGGTCGAAGAGGCTTCCTGAGTTACTGCTGCATAAGTCTGAGGGTTCAATGCGACGGGACTGGAAGGCGGCAAAGAGGTAGCAGTAGCCGGTGAGGATGTTGCAAGAACAGGAAGAGCCTGCCCAGTTGTATAACTGGAAATCACAGTCGCTGCACGCTGGGAAGGAATGACAAGGCCACCATCTGATTTGACTTCAGTTGAAGGAGAAATTCTGCAGGTGCTGTTATAGAGGACATTGGCGTGGTGAATGCAGACACAGGGAGCAGAGGCGAGGTGTCAGTATCACACAAGGTTGTCGATGGTGCAGAAGACATAAAAATGCAGGCATTGGCTGGCTTGCTGACAGGAGCTGTATGCTGAGGTAGCGAACCAAAGGCGGGAGTTAAGGAGGAAACTTTGGAAGTCGAAGCTTACGTAGCTCACAGGGTCCATGCCGCTTGAACAGGGTGCTGCGACTGATGGGGAGGACATCACCTCCATCGAGGACCTTGGTTGCGAGGCTGGTATGAAGTTATTCCAAGTTCTGGACGTTGGCTGTGGTGATGACGTTTCTTTAACCACTGGTGGCCAAATTTTTGCAATCTTGGAGGACACAAATGAATCCTTTCTTGTCACAACTTGGGCAGATGGATTTCCGGTGGGCGGTACAATATTGGGATTATGATATGTGGGTGTATACAGCTCAGAGAAAGGAGTTGATGGAGGTTGACGAAACTGAGCGGGTGCTTTCGAGGGCATGGAAGTGCTTCTCAGGGACGACGAGCCCGTCAAAATCGATGGTAAGAAGATCGTGGAAGATAATGATCCAGGAAGAGTGGAGAGGGATGAATCCCCAGGAACAGATTGGCTAAATAGAGGTTGAACAAATAAATCTTCAAGGCCATCCTCTTCCTTGACATTGGAGGGTTCATTGCTGTCAGGAGGATCAGCATACTGGTTCCTCTTGGTAAGAGTAGGGGTAATTCGTGTAATTGACTGGTCTCTTGACGAGGCTATTTCACTGGGGGGATTGGCTGCGATTGGGGTATTGACTAAGCTCTTCACTACCGACGTGGAGCCCAGAGTAGGTGTAAATGGTTTCGCCGACGGACGCATTGGAATCGAATTTGTAGACTCATAAAGCAGTTCTTTGGATCCTTGACTGGTATTTCCCCGAGCCCCTGTCAAACCACTGTTTAAAGCCATCTGAGAAGCCAGCCTCTCGTTCGTTGCATCACGAATCTTTCGCGGAAAACTCGTTTCGTTATTCTGGCGGGCCTCCAACCAGTCACCTCCAAAAATTGGCCTGCCCAATTGCCGTGATTCTCTTGCGTAGTCGATGAACCTTCTTGCCACCTCGAAGTCTTCATCGATGCCTCGGTGGGAGCTAAAACATGACAATTCCAGTCTAGACAAACGGAAGCCTGTGCGGTGAGGCTGGCATGGGCGTTCGAAAGAGTAACAAGTACCACTCGATACATCCGAAGCTTCAGAGTCGATATTGCATATGTAAAGTCACGGTCGCCGGTGATCAGCACCACTGTAGATAATGCAGGTGTGTCAATAGCATGAGCGAACATATCAACTATAATTCGATCAGAGTTGAAATAGACGTTTCTACTGAACCAAGAAACCGCACCAATGATCATCTTGTCAGCAACATCCTTCCGACCGTTATGAGGGCAGTCAACCAAGGAAACACCTGATGATTGCAGCTCCGAGCGAAGCGCCATAGACCTCTGTGCCTGGTCTGATATCTCAAGGTAAGCCTTGCAACTTGATGCTACCATATGGTCGTGCTAATGAACGAATATTGTCCACAATAGAATACCCTGAGTTGTTGGAAGGGATAGGACAGTTTTCTGGCGTGATAAGAGGTAAAGACCGTTCGTCAGTACGTATTGTAGGTAAACGGAAGGCGAAAACACCGCACCATAATCCCAGAATACAGCTACGCCTTCCAAACCGTACATCGATCAAGGAAAACGTATATGAGCCAAAGCCGCAGAGCCTAGCGCAACAGTTGGCATAGGGTAAACTCAAGGAAAGCTTATCACCGGAAGCCATCACCATTGTGATTAGCGGACCCGCAAAGGACAGTGCTATACCTGACCTGGCTGCCAGAAGTAGAATCTTTGAATTTGAGGGCTAATACTCGCTGGGGCCTGGATAGTTTGGTATTGGTTTGATAATATATCATGGCCAATTGCAACGTCGATGCGTTTTCCGGAAGCTCGGTTATACTTATATTCCGCATGATTCATTGATGGTGCCGGATACAATATCCACTTATGTCTCCAACCTCTGTTGAACCTGAGAAAAACAATTCGTAGCTGAAATACGTCCATAAGATGTACTGTATTACTTGAAGTAAACTATACAATATTAGTTGTCTGTCAATTGCATTCAATTCTCCCGCGGGACAATGTCCTTTTAGTCAGTGATAGGAGTATACTTCATCCTGCCATTGAACATACTACATAGCGAGATGGCACGTACATTCAAATCGATGCAAAGAATCTTTTTCGGGGATTCAAATAGAGGCATGATACCAAGCCGGCTTTAGTCGAATCCAGGCATCGCCATCTTTGCCCCCAGTTCGATCAAGTCTAGCTGCTCAGCAATGGCAACATACTGCCCGAATTTTTTGACGCCAGCTTTTTCATAGGTAGATCCATTCTTGCCTATTTCAGCTCCTACAATGGACCGAAGAGGGCGACGACTGCCTTGCGTTCTGTGAGCTTGTAAACATTGGACCAGAATTTGAAGTTAGTAGGAACGGCCGGCACAATTGCAGACTTCAGCGCAAGCCCAGGAGCAGAACATGTGGCAGACGACGCGATATTCTTACGGGTGGTGGAAAAAGGAAGGCTTCCAGCCTGAATAGTAGCGTTGGAAGTTGGAGTTGCTGAGACCGTCTGTTTAGTAAACCCTGATGTCAAGTCCACTGCTGCCAATGGCGCAGTGGATGATGACTTACGGAAAAGTGACTCTTCACAAAGGGTGCAAAATTTTTGAATCGGACTCCCAAAATTGTCCATCTCCAATTTGGAGGTGCTGACTTTTCGCAGAGAGCAGAAGTATGAACGATAATTTCCTCCTTCTCGACATAAGCGTGTTTGTCGCATGCAGAAATGATTGCAGGCCGAGAATGATGTCCTTTCCCGATTGCAATGGAAATGGCTTCATCTGTAAATGGACCTTCTGTACTTTGCTTTCCCTGGAGAGACACGGTTGCAAGTTTCCTAAACTTCGTCAAAGATCTTTGGGTTCCCTCGGTGCTTGCATCGACGATGACGGGCTGACGGGCAACAACTGGGCATGAGATGGGTATTCCAACGATAGTTTGCCCATCGCGCGGTTGATGCCTATGGCTTTGCTTTATAGTGTCATTCTGGACACGAAGACCACGATCTGAGGACGCGCAAAAGTCGCCTGCAGTTGGTGTAAGCACCCTACTGCCAGTAGCTTTACGACTGTCTTGCAGGAAGACAATATCTTCATCATAGTCGATGTTTCCTCTCCCTTGACCATATGATAAGTCATTCGTCTGAGACGCCTCTTGTGCAGCATTCAAGATGTGTTTGTTCCACTCTAGACAGACTGACGCTTGAGCTGTGAGGCTTATGTGTGCATTGGAAAGAGTGACCAAAACAACACGATAATTTCTCAGCTTTAAAATCGACATCGGGTATGCAAAATCACGGTCGCCCGTTATTAAGATCATCGTTGTCAAATGCGCAGGAGTGTCCATAGCGTGGGCTAACATGTCGACTAAGGACTCCAAGTCAAAACAAAGGCAATCGCTTGATTGGAAGAGGTCAACTCGCCCATGATCATCTTATCCGCTACATCTTTTCTACCATTGTGAGGACAGTCAATCAAAGTAACTCCTGAAGACTGCAATTCCGAGCGCAGTGTAAGAGACTTCTGGACTTGGTCAGAAATTTCCAGGTAGGCCTTGAACGACTTGATGCTGCCATATTCTCGAGCCAAGGAGCAAATTTTGTCAACAACAGTATAGCCTGAAGTATTGGAAGGGACATGGCAATTCTCTGGAATTAGATGGACAAAGCATAGTCAATGGTCATGCCACTTAAACAGATGAAAAGCCATACCGCAGTCCCAAAAAATGCTAACCCCTGCTGAGCCATTCATAGTTTGAGTTTTCTTCAAGAAAACCTTGGACTATCCTTCGGAACAAGGAGGCTCGTCCCATGGACCTCTCGAAACAAACGGTTTGATGATGGCGGAGCCGATTACGGTTGAAGCTTGACGCGCTGGCGTTGTGGCCGCTCAGGCAAACCTGACCTTTCGCTTTCCCGATCACAGTAGCGATGCAAGAGTTACCAGAGAATTACTAGTCGAGGTCCGTAAAGCCTTGAAAATTAAGGCGAGGGCCGTAACTTTCGTACAAATGGGTTCATGTTAGATTGTAGTGGTTGATATGAAACCTCTTTTGATCCGCCCCACGCGTTCCAAAGGGCGGGCAAAAACGAACCGAAAAAAAAAGCCAATTCTCATATGGACTTTTTTCGGGTACATACTGATAGGTCTGAGAATGGCATGGCATATGCATTGAATGACTAAATATGATGGTATATATATTACAAATGATTCGTGAAATTGAAAAAAGCTCGAGGGATACAGCAAGTGAAGGAACGTAAGGTGTTTTAAAAATTCCCAGGTGTGGTAATCCACGAAAGAGGCCTTAAAAACACAGAAGAAAAGGAATGCATGGATAATATGCTAAAGACGATACTAGCTCAAAGATTGTCCAGAAACGTTAGCGGAACTGTTCAAATGATCGTTACTTTGGGTGGGACCGGGTTTTTGAGAAGATGAAGGGAAAGAATTGAATGTAGCAGAAGCAGAGGCCGATCTTGTATGTATGGGACGTGCTGTCGCCGAAGAAGGTGGGGGTGTCCCCAGTACTCTGCTGACCAGAATACTAGGATCAAAAGGACGCGGTTGAAATTCGTCTGAGGGAGCACCAGGTGGAAGCGATGAAACATCTGTAGTACGACGCGAACGTGCCGCTTCCTCACCGTCGCTGTTCACGAAATGGATTTCAGACATGGTCAAGGGTATACTGTCTGCTGGAGATGTGGGAGATTCCAAATTACCAAGGACGGGGTGAACATGTAGAGGTTCGCCTGCTTGCGTGAAGTTTGACTGATTGGACGTGGAAGCTTGCGAACGTCGATGCGGGTTAGGATTGGAACCAGTGGTGGTATCGATTACAGGAAGAGGAGTAGGCATAACCACATGGACTAAAATAGGGAATGTGTTTGAGTCACTTGAATGAAGCTCAGGCCTTGGTGGATGATCTTTAGATGATTCGCTCGAGGAATCATTTACAGGAGCTGCCAATGACGACGCAGCTGGGCCTGTTGAAATGGTAGGTACCGTAGTATTGCTCCATCTCGATCTGGGTTCCGTTGGTCCACGTACAGAGAGACGGTTCTCGTCGATGGGTTTATCTTGTTCTGAGCCTGCAGTGCCCGTCGTCTGGGTAGGAGCAGTAGTGTTACTCCACCTCGACCTGGGTTCCATTGGACCTGGCATGGATAACCTAGCCTCAAATACAGAATCCGACCCGCTGGTACCAGGCCTGATGGAGTGCGACCGCATTGATCCTTCTCGTGAGCTACTGAAATCGAGGAAAGAAGTGACTCCATCTGAGCCTTGGCCACTTGAAGATAGCTGCTTTGGAGGCGAGACAGGTCGCCAAGTAATAGGCGTCAGCCTAAATGGCAATCGCGAAGCACCTTGCACGAACTCGGGCAGCGGAACTCGGGCAGACCTGCCACTTGATTTCTTGGATGATTTCTTAGATGGTTCCTTTTTGCCATTGCTCGACACAGCTGTAAGATACGGCGCGTCAGTAGATCCTGCATCACCATCACTGGTGTTCGGAACACGCGTGGATTGCGAGTCAAAATCAACGCGGAACGGGCTGGTTGTCCTGACGCTGAGAAACGCGCCATCCTTGCCGCCGTCTTCACTATTCTCACCGCCAGAGGGTGTCCGTGGGAGTTGCTTGGATGTCTCGCTCTGATCTTCTGGTTCGTCCTCGAGGAACATATGCAAAGGTGGAAATTCTCCCGGTGACTCAGTCTGGCTCTCTGGGTTCTCTGCCACCACAGTTCTGCGTCTCTGAGAATAACGCTGCGGCGTCTCACTTGTCCGCGGGCTCAAACTGCGCAAAACTTGACGCATGCTATTGGGCTCTGTAATAGAAGGATCATCCTCTGTCGACAAGCTGCCTGCATCATGCCGCGCTAACGGCATCATGGGAATAGCTTCAGCGGGTGGTAATTGATGATGATGTGTATGATGTTGAGGAGGTGGATCTACGCGCCGAGAATCCAGGTCGGAGTCCGGCTCGCCTTCGTTGAGAAGGAAGCCACGGCTGTCTTCATGGTAGTGAATGCGTGGGTAAGACGCGTTGACGGACACAGATCGCGGTCCAGAAGGAATGCCAGATGATGGATCTGAATTAGAGTTTCGGATGGAGTCGTGATTTGAGACTGAAGCTGCATAGGATGGAGGGTCGGCATTTCGTGTCTTTTGGGGAGATGGTTCAGCTGCTACGAATGATGAGAGGTTCCCCATCGAGGTGATTCTTGGGGACGTTGACTGTTCAGCTGTTGGGGGACGTGACCGTCGTGTAGGTAAATCAACCATGAAGCTTGGTGACCATGACCTGCCCAAGATTTGCCTCATCTTGCCTTTCCTCTTTGCCCGTGCTCGTTTGGCCGAGGAGCTCGAACTTGGAGGGTCGCTACTCCGTCCGCTCCCAGGGCGTTCCTCAGCAGCATTGTGACTGTTGTTCTTCTCATCTGAGTCTGAGTGTCTGAAATGAATGGGCAGATTGACACCACCCAGGCTTCCTTGAACAGCCTCTCTCCTCCAGCGAGAAAATCCGCTCATAGCGCTGTGCCGCCTATCTGGGATTGGGAAGATATCCTCTTCTGCGTAGTCCACGTTCTTGGAGAAGTTTTCGACGCCATTAGGGCCAATATCGAGGACCATGCCCGCCTCTTGCTCCTTAGGACTTCGCTCCAACCTATCATTGGCAATTTGGCGTCGCCGCCGGCGCGTCTTCGGACGGTAATAAAGGAAATAAAATAGGCCCCCAGTTATGAGGATGAAGCCGAGAATTCCAGATAAAATGAAGGCAGCAATCGTTCCTTCCGGGAAGGACATTGCGCTGGTCGCTCCTGTGAGTGATGTACCGTTGGAAGATGGTGTACTAGCAGATAGGCTGTTTAAAACACAGGCAATTAGTTGACGTGTGTAAATCACGAAGAATGTGCTAGACTTGCTTGAGTGGTACAAACACGTTAACTCCGCCCGATAATATGGACAACTGACCTCCGTCGAGGTTCTCTACTACGATACTGTGCTCGATGGCTGAGTTCAGTTCCGAAGCAAAGAACAAGAGGGCGTTATCAACTGTGAAAGAGGAGCGACCATTTAACGTAGTCGTGACGTTATCGAGGGTGACAGTGTAGCTCCCTGCATCCGGAGACGTCTCGCCTTGCATAATAAAAGTAGTGCCTGGAGATGCACAAAAGCACAAAACAAGAATTTCAAGCCAATTCAGCAATGACGTCTAAGAAAAATGGAAACTTACCATTGAAGACCGTGGCAGCTCTATCTCCAGCGGTTTTTGATATATGGAAGGACGCTCCGGAGGAGACCGTCTCAAAAGTCCAGCGGCCAAGGAAGGCGATGTCACTATCATCAATCTGCTGAGGCTGAAAGGTTACACTTTGAGCCGTCAAACCGAAAAGGTTAGTCGGGAATGATACAAAAAAGGGAAATCCAGGTGCCCTGTTAGTGGCGGCGACTTACTTGGATGAAACAGGGATGGACGATGAAAGAATTATGGCTTGTTCGAATACTAACATAGTAGAATTAGGTGGGTTCTGTCCTTGGGGTATCTGGGCGGTCAAAGTAACGTTGTGGGCTCCATCTTTAAGGTTCTGAACGTTTGCTAGAATGTTGTTCTGTGATGTTGAAGAAGGTGATGAAATGGCTTGTCCATCGACCGAGACTTCATATGACGCGAAGGTTACATTGCCTCTTAGCTCGATACCAGTTCCTGCAAGCATTCTTGATGAATCTCACGCAAGCATGGAAGCAAGAAGGAACGAACCATGGAACTGCAAGGCGAGAGAAGCACCGTTGAGAGAAGTGATGTGAAGGCTGGTGCCATTTCCGACCTCCCCTTGAGCATGGATAAAGCCTGACAAGTTGTAATAAGGATTCCAGCCGGCGCTAAGGTCCGGGGTAGACAAGGTATCACGGAAAGGAGAGTAGGAGATCGTGGGGGAGGTATCGTCCACGGTAAATTGTAGAGAGGTCTCCATAAATTCATGAGCTCGATCGAGTCCGGCGCGAAAAAGAAGGACGAGGGACGGAAGCCAAATTCCAGCACAACCCGTGATTTGTCTTGGACTCTCTGCACCCGCAGATATGAGATATGTCACGATCAAAGTGATAGTGGCAATTGATTGCGACAATTAGTAAAACCCAATTTGAGGCGACGACCGTCGAGGAGGGCGCCCAAGGCAGGAGGGTGTGAAGGTAGAAGCTCCAGCAAAAGAGCGAGCAGAAGTAATCGGAAGACCCTGAGTTCGGCTCGGTAAAGAGCTCTCACCCCGAAAACTTCATAAGGCAGGCCTTGAGGCCATTGGCCGGGAAATATAGTCATAATTCTTGATGTGTAGACCGAAAATAGAGACCTGTCAGAAGAAGGTGAAAGAGTGTGTGGAACATAATGCCCATTTGGATTGTCATACCGACCGACAAGCATCCGATGGAGGAGGAGTGAAATTAAAGGGAAATTGAGCAGATAAGATTCCTGATTATCTCCGCTCTGTCGGACATCCCGGCACGCGCATGTCCGCAGACCTACGCATACGCAGCTGGAATAGCAACGAACATATTTAGACCTCGTTTTCGTGGTTGGAAGCGCTAACAATACGGCAGACAATCCACCACATGTCGATTTCTTGTGCTCGGTATATTTGACACCATCAGTCACGTTGTGCCTTCTACTCACACGCCAGCTCATGCTGCTGTTGTTATTTTCAGCTTCCAAGGCTAGTTAGTTCCTTTCTAAACCTTTGCATACTCAGATTACATCTATAGTTCGTAGGAAAGGCACTGTAGCACTCTGTGATCTGGCTGCAGACATCTGTCAAGCAACAACCGAAGAGCATGTCTGACCAAGTGCCTCTTCACCTGATTGGTACACAGGACTTCTTTCCGGCTCTCCTTGCATACTTGCAAAGCCTTGCCAATTCCACTTCTCTGCCGCTCGATCATGTCGTCTTCCAGTCTATTCTTCTCTGTCTCATCGCCGGTGACAAAAATTTGATTCTCCGGGCTCCAGAAGAGGACATTGGCCTAACTATCAAGCTAGTGGTCTGGGTAAGTGCTGGAAGTTCATCTCCTTGGAGCCTTCCTTCTCAGTTCTGGCGAAGAATGCATACTTTATAACCGTGTCATGAAACATGTTTTTTCGCCAAACCATTGCCGCACCAATATGTGGCGCTTCGTCCAGGTCTTGCCGTCTGGTGCAGCCCTGCACTAACACAGCCTGCATTGCCTTGCATCAGCACGAGTTTGATGTGGTTGTGTCGTTCAGGCAGAACTTGCGGCTTACCCTTGGAGAGCGATATTCCCTTTTGCATTGAATTTCATTTTCTCCATATCACTTAATCTCCTAGGTTATCGCATCCACTGCTAATCATGCATCGACATCTAGACATTATCTTCAATCTTCAACTTGGCGACTCACAGGGTCAAGATACGAACCCAGGCGCCATCCTCTCGGCCAAAAACTGGTAGCGCATCGTCTGCCGACCCGGCGGCCTTCCTAAGGTCCCTCTTTCTCCCCTCCGGACCCGTCCCATACCACTCCAATCACGCATCTCTAGATGAGGGCTCGAGCGATTACGCCAAGCATTCCGGCCATCATCGTCAGCACACCCTGTCCCCTTCACGTCCAACCAAACTTAAGATCAAGCAACCAAAGCCGGAATACGCTCGCTCTCGCTCTTTCCCAAACAATCTCGCGACGGCCGCTCAGGCGCAGAGTGGTGTCTTGTCGACGTCTCCAGAGTCACTGCTTACGCAAAATGGCACGCCCAATCAGGAAGACAGTCATACGACCAATCACTCTCCACTCAATTCACCATCCATCTTGAAACCTTATCCATTGCACCCGCCTCATGCATTTACTGACCCGCTTCCCCTGTCACCTCGACGACGTAGAAAGTTATCACAGCCAAAACAACCACCGCAACTTCCGCAAGCTTTGGTGATGTCAGGTCTTGAACATGCTTCATTTTCAGTGCAACGGACCCTCATAAGTGTGCTGTCGAGAAAAAGTTAACATGCAAGGTCCAAATCCAGACTCTGCTTCACGAAATGAAAGTAACCAATCCCCTGAAAGTATATCGGGGACCATTGCGGAAGATGGCGTTTGGAATCTGCCAGATAGTTTTATTGCAATCTATGTATGTGCTTGGGATGCCAGAGAACGACCGCTATTCACAAAACATTGGTATGGTTATTCTCTCACAACTTTTAACATATATTTACCCGGTAATTTATCTCAGTTGGATAACTTTGCTATGAGCAGTAATCTTTATTTCTCAGAAGGTTCGACATGATTGGAATATGCTTCTCTTTCCACCCTCTTCTCGGTCTTTGCATTCCAGTTATGTGTCACATTCGAATCCTGGTAGTCCGGACCTGGTTATCCGATCCCTCTTCCTCCTACACCGCCGGTTTTCGCGAAGCCATTGCCATTGCATCAGAGGCATTCTTCACATTCTGCTCATTTGTATCCATCACCTCTGCCAAATGAAGTCTTCCCGTCGACTTTTATCAAGATTTTACAAGAGACACGCAAGAAAACGCACATGTCCATAGACTCGAACTCTACCTCTCTGACATATTCTCAGCGACGCGTCATCATCCACGGCTCGACGCGATGATGCTCACTGCGAGGTCAAAGCAAGATGCGGAAGATCTTATACGCGCCTCTCGCGTCATTGGAAGGGACCTGACTGGCATGGAACTCTTGCGTCCTCCCGTTTGGTCTGACGTTGACGAGGCGCTGTCTTCGCATGAAAGTGAGGACCTTCTGTCCAAGGATTATGTCCGGCTTTCAAGGCTAGAATCTGTGGTCTCTGCATTATCGTCGCTTCCGGCTGCATCGCGCGAAAATTTATTAGGTGAAACAAGTGAAAACGCAAACGAGCCAGTTGAGACGCCGGTATTGGATGTGTCAGAAGTAGATATCGCACGTATTGTGCCAAGGGTAATATCCCACCGTGTTCGTATGCGAAATGGACCTGAGGATGAGGTATTGGCGAGTGCTTTATACGGAGCTACTTTCAAGCCTAAAGTACCTCAAGACGCTATGAGCGAATTAGATCAGGTCGCGGCAAATAAGCTTCAGTCTGTCAAGGCTGTTCTGGTTGACATCCTTTCTGAAGTGTAAGTTTTCTTCGTGTCTGGGCTTTTCAAATAGGGTTAGTCTTTTGAGTTGGCGTGGATTGTGTAACCATAATTATGTAATAATGATCACTGTATGCCAAATAGAATTATCCCAGGCCTGTATTGGGACCTTTCTGGTTAACCAGAATCATCGTCAAAGTAAGACAAGTTCCAGCTTGCCAACTCCAATTGAGGACGAAAAATAGTGCAAGGTCGAACATTTATGGACCTCCCGTCCAAGGACAGAATTGAAAACTCGAATCGTTCATCATCCTATTGAAAATTTGGAATGTACCCAGCTCAGCTATCTAATGCGCCACACCTGATCTCTGAATACGAACGGCGTTTCTACTACCATGGCATCTCTGCCGACCCTCCAGAACTCATGTACCGCTCGAATCTCGAGTCGACGCCCTTCCCGGATCCCCCCTGCCACCAGATTCTTCCAGCTCCCCGTGAAGACCGCCCATGGAGTCTTCAACACGTCGCTGAACCCGGTCTGGGATACTGTTGCTGCCATGATCATCGGCTTGATGAAGGACCGCAGCATTCGGTACTCTGCTCTGAAGACGGCTCGCTTCTCGACCGTTGACGAGGACGAGAAGGAGACTCTGGGCCCTGTCGTCGTGTGGATTGCCGTTCATCCCCAGACCACCAGCGCCAAGACAGTTCGTGACGTTACGCCCGACATTCTCCATATCCTCGCCAACTTTCAAATCAAGGATACCGTTATTGAATGGTACGAGGGCTCGGTGGTGAAGCTGGTCGGCCCGCCACTCATGAGTGTCGTCGACGATACCAACCCAACCTTCGGCATTCGTCACCCTTTCACCACCGCATTAGGGATTCCTATCGCGAGGAGGAAGACGACGTCCAGGGTACCGTCACTCATATGCTACGTGGCTCTCCCCATGTTTCCCTACCTTTCAATTTCACAGACATGCATACTGACCTTTGACCTGAAGGTCCATAACTTCAGATGGTTGACTGATGTTAACGATAGAGCATACTAATTTTCCAAATTGTTTATTATTGATTCAATATTATCTTTTCATTCTCCGTCTGCGCTAGTTGGCTTATAAATTCATTCATGACTCCTTTTGTTTCAATTACATATGTCGGCCCCGAAACTTTAGCAACTGTTACGAGGACACTAAATTGCTAGTGTGCTTGTTATCCTTTGAATCTGATCTCCTCGACTTCTGAGTCCTGAATATAACGAAACGAACCATCTAATTTTACGTCCACTAACGATGCCTGAAAATTCCGGGACGATCTTATCGCTAGTCGATCTCAGTCGAAAAAACGCCGTATTCCTGGAGCATGCGACATTTGCAAGAGGAAGAAGAGTGCGTCGAGTCATTTTGGTTCTTAAATTGAAGTTTAAGACTGAATTTTTGCTATTTTCATTTGCAGTTCGTTGTAAGCTTACCTTCAACATCCTTCAATCTGCATGCTTTGTTCTATGAATCTCAAACAAAGCTTGAGCTTTCAGGTGATAGTGGGGATATGCCCGATAATCGTTGTAGTAACTGCCTCCATATGGCTATGAGTGTACGCATAAGGAGGTCACCAAGGTGCGTATACTTCGTATCTTTGTTTCGACGCAGTTTTGCCAATACAATTTGTTGCCATAGGCGTTAGGTCCAGCTAAAGGGTACGGGAGAGATAGTTTTGTCATGACGTGTGACAACTGATGAACCTTTCACGCAGATACGTCGAAAGTCTAGAAGCTCGTCTAGAGAAGATGGATAAATTATTGAGCAAGGTGCGTTTAGTTCAGAATCAACCATAATATGTGAATTTGACTACCATCAGTTGCTGCCCGGCATCGACATCAGTCAAGAAGTTGAAAGATTAGAATCAAAAGGCCCGTCAGAACCAGAGACGCTAGCACGCAACGACGACGAATGCGCACCTCCGCTGTTAGCAATTCAGCTGAATAAACTGAGCCTCAACCCCCCGCAGAACCGCTTTTTCGGCAAATCTAGGTAATACCGTGTCTAGCTATTTGGTATACGCATGGTCCTGATGCCTTTTTCATAGCGGCTACCAGCTAATACAAACTGCTCTGGATATGAAAGAGGTTTATACGGGAGAACAGCGGCGTAAGAAAGTAGCAGGAAAATCAATGTTTCCATTCAAGCGAATTGAATTTTGGGAGTCGCCACCGGTATGAGGAAATTCTTGACGTCTTACAAAGGAAAGCCGTTAATCATCTTACAATTTAGTGGATGGCATCCCATCCCGAACGTGAGGAAGAAATCCCTCCTCCCAATTTTACTTTCCCAGAGGACGACCTAATACATTCCTTAATCGACTTGTACTTCACACATCTAAACGTTTTCCTACCTTTACTGCATCGTCCAACGTTTGAAAAAGAGGTTGCTGAAGATCTTCACCATTCGGATCCTATGTTTGGTGCCGTCCTATTACTGGTCTGTGCACATGGCTCGCGTTTCTCCGACGATCCTCGTGTCCTCGCAGAAGGGTCTGATTCGCTCCGTTCAGCAGGGTGGAAATGGTTCGAGCAGGTCACTATCATGCGAAAATCGCTAATCAAGAGGACTACGTTGTATGAACTTCAAATGTTTTCTGTAAGGTTTTTTCTTTGTTTTGTTTACTATATCTCGCTTTCTCACACATTGTATCAGCTTCATGTTATGTTCGCTCAAACCAGCGAGACACCACATGGAGTCTGGGCAGAGATAGGGCTCGCGCTGCGGTTGGCTCAAGACGTTGGTGCACACCGGAGACGCCGAAAGGGCGATGTTCTCCGGACTGCGGAGGATGAACTATGGAAACGAGCTTTCTGGTCGGCCATTTTCGTACAACAATGAATTGCTATCTGACGTCTTCTCTTGCAGGACCATCATTAGCCTTGACCGGACTATCAGCTCCTTTTCGGGTCGGCCTTGTGGCCTACAGGACGAGGAGTAGGTAAACTTCTGTTCATTGCATTTCTTCCTTCTAATCGGGTCTCTCAGCTTTGATTTAGATCTCCCACTTGAATGCGACGATGAATACTGGGACCGTGGATTTGAACAGCCTTCCGATAAACCATCTTCAATATCATTCTTCAATACTTACCTGCGACTCATGGATATTCACGCGTATGCTATGCGCTCTATTGTGAGTCGCATATCATTTCAGTATATGCCTTCTTTGCCATTCATATCCAAATCACAGTATTCCATCAAGCGATCGGGCAGCATTTTCAATCAATCAGCACACCGCTCAGATCAAGAACTTATCACAGAATTGGACTCGGCTATGAATAACTGGATGGATTCCGTGCCAAGTCATTGTGCGTACTGATTTTGACATGTCTGGATGCCCTGCATTTCTAATTACCGGATATAGTGAGGTGGCCTCCAAATGGCAGTGATGAACTCGCCCTCACACAGTCAGCTGCGCTGCATGCGACCTACTACCATCTCCAGATCTTTATTCACCGACCTTTCATTCCTTCCCCTCGGAATCCTATTCCAGGCGCATTTCCTTCACTGGCAATCTGTACCAATGCCGCGCGCTCGTGTTGCCATGTTCTCGAATCATTTACTCGAGTGAGCCCGTTGCCGCTGTCCCAACTTCAAGTAAGTTTCTCCCAGTGAACTTTGATAAATGATTGAATATGTTTCTTTAGAATAACGTGTTCATATCTGCGGTTATCCTCCTTTTAAATATTTGGAGTGGAAAGCGATCTGGCTGTGCGCCCAATCTACTGAGAGAGATGGAGGATGTACGGCGTTGCGTGGACGTCCTGAAGGTTGCTGAGACGAGGTGCGTGAACCTAAAATATATCTGTGTTGGGTTCTCACTTTCTATTCTTTACAGATGGGCATCAGCTGGAAGATACTGGTATGTACAGAACTACATCCCAAAGCAGAACTGATCACCGAATCATTTCACCCAGTGACATCTTGACAGAGCTTGCCTATGCGGGTGATTTATCAATCCCACCCACTCATCAGTTGAGGAGCAATTCGCACAAAAAGAGAAATCGAGATGCAGACGAAGAGTACTCTCCAGGCTCTTCCCACTCCGTATCTCCTACTGTCCTTGAGGCTCCGAGAAGCATGGCTGGCTCAAAGCGTGTGTCTTTGTCCAACACGTCGCCTCATTCCAAACAGATGCCTTCGCAAGCACCACCCCTATTCGCATTACCCATGTATGGCAATGAGCTCGGCAGGTTACCGATATATGGCCAGTTTAGTTTCTCAGAGCCCTATGTACCGCAAATGCCTGCCCAACAGCCTACCACCTTTGATCCGACGCTCATCTCTAACCTAACCTCAGGTCCAGCGGGTTTGCCGCCGAGTATGGATGGATACGCTTTTGGTAATATGTTCAATGCCGGACAAGCAGTTGATAACTCGCTCAGTCAAGCTCAATACGATTCCCTGGTGACAGGCGACTCTGACTCTGACTTTGCGTCTTTCCTTTCTGGTGCAACCTTCAATGGAGCCAGTGGCAATGGGTGGTCGGCATTTGGCAGTGTGCCTGCCATGGACAATGATACTATGACTATGTGGTCGACGGCTCCACGAACCTTGAGTGAGCTTATCTCATTTGTGAACACCTCTTCTTACTGGTCACTTACATTTATTTTTCTTTCACAGGTTGGACGATTGGAACCTTTATATTTCGAGCGTTGAGCAGATGACTCAAGCAAATCAAGGCCAAGCACCAATTCAGTAGAATTCAATACCCGATTTGGCATTTTCTCTTACCGTTTTCTCAAAAGTGCTTTCGTCTGTATCGTAGTCATAAACACTAATGATTTCGTGTAAATTATTGACAGGAGATGGAGAGAGGTCACTACATCGTATTTAGCATGGATCAACAAATTTACTGTCTTATTTCAATCAATCATGGTCATTTTTATGTCTCACTTCATATTGTTGTGTTCTCTGAATTCAAAACGGTGTCTGTCGCGTTATTTACATGTGCAAAGCTTTGCAGTAGGTGCGTAAAATTCTAACTCCAGGAGAAGAATCTCATTCAAAGAATCTCTATTCATTGTGCCAGTGTTGATCTCTCAGACTCTGCAAGGGTCCTTCCCCTCACCAGCACACCAGATACTGAATGTTAAAGGGCAAAGACATTAATTGGATCCGCCTGCCATTCTAATATCGCATGAATCTCGTATATCCATAACCGCCTCGAGCATTTGATGGGCGTATTTTTAACATCTTGACGCGCTATCAACTACATAGTTGTTCAAACGTTCAGTTCCTGCGCTGCCAAAGGATATAAATAAAAAGAAAGAACTCTCAGTGGCGTAGGCCTGGCATGTGTATGTAGCAATCTACCAGTCATTGCATCACCATGATGGGCAGAGTGCCACATGCCAGTTGGCATCTTCCACTGAACCGACGGATTGTGCGGCCGCGACAGCGTGCCTTCGGCTGACAAAACGGTTGTGTAGACACCATCTAGCCACGCAGATTGCACACACTATTTCGTTGCTTTTACACTTTAAAATTTTGAGTAAGCGAATTGCGAGCAAAGTCATGTCAGTCGGTGTTGATGTCCTTTCAAATCCAGCATAATGCGCCACATTAATTTAAACGAGTTCTATTTTTAGCAATCTAGTCTGGGCAAGCCTTTATCAAACGCCCCCTAACGTCCTGCGGCTGAATTGGTAGAGCTACTTTCTTTCGATATCGCAAAGATTATTTTATTGGTACTTAGAGATAAATTCCCAGCTCTTCTTCGGTATCTACCGTCCAATGTACATCTCGGAAGCACAAGTGCAAAGCTACTCTGGTTCCGGTGTTCTTTCTTATTTTGTCCTTTATAGGTAATACGTACACGGTCTGAGCTTGTGATTCTTTTGAATGCAACTTTGAACTCCAGAATTCAAATGTTAGTGTGGCACTGACCGCAGCGATAGGAAGATGATAGGTTTCTATTTCGTTAGCCGGGATGTCCGAAAGCCAATGAGGAAAAATGTCCATATTTGGCTTCCTATGCTCTTGTGCGTGGATTTCTCATGGATGATGAATCTGAACAAATCCAGTTAGTCATCTACGTATGTGCCCCTATGTCGGTGCGAAAATTCCCATATGCCAGTCCGTGAAGGCGTAGGAGGAAGTCAAGAGTAATCCGAATACATAGCTACCTAATTTACATCGCGAGACCGCGCGTTATTTAAATCATTTCTCCCGTTTCCTACTCCTTCCGTCGGCTTTTGATCGTCAAGCTCTCAAGCTCAAGCTTCTTCGACCGTCAGAACCCAAGCGTCGCCGATCCGTTCATTATTTTCGTTCAACCCACCCTGTAAGACCAGTTTACCATCGTCCGTTATATCAGAAGCGAACCATCCTCTCGGCTGCGGAAGTTCGCTGCCTACTTTCAAAGTCGCCTTCTCCCATGTCCAATTTCCTTCCGCAGTCCGCTTGAGACCCCAGACATCAGAAAGGAATCTACCAGCTCCATCATGACCCAATTCCTTGGGTGCGGGGTCCCGCTCGCCGCCGTACATAACCGCGACTAGTCCAGAGCCTTCTTTCTTGGTGTTGGGGTTGGGTACACCTAGGAGCGCGTGGACGGATCGTGCGGAGGGCGTTTCTCCTGTGGGAGTGACAGACTCCCATTTGTTCTGTGCGATGTCGTAGATGTCAAGTGGGCCAGCAAGCTCGTATCCTGCGAATCCACCGAAGCGGATGAGAGAGCCGGAGGATCCGATGGAGGGGATCGAAGCAAGGACGGTCCCTCCTCTGCCTGGCTCTGGAGCGTCAGTGAGAACGCGCCAGGTTAAAGTAGTAAGATCCAGTGCGTGCAGCGTGGAGAGGCGCCCTGTGGGAGGGCAGCCTGCGTGGAGATAAAGAGTGTTCTGTTTTCGAGTGGTGTGAACTACGTAAATAATATAATATACCAAAACTTCGTAAAACCCTCACCGGCGCAACGCCTGTCAGAACATGATAGCTCCTCTCCTCAGGCTGATCGCCTTTAGTGGCGAGTTTCTCCTACTTACCGCTTTCCTTTTTTCCCAAATCAAACTTCCAGAGTTCACCGCTAAGCGGTTTCATGTCCTTCCCGCCTCTTCCTCCCCAGAGGTAGAGTGCGTTGCCTATTTTCGCTAAGGCCGAGCCCACACGAGGAGCGGGTGCTTCTGCTACATTTCCAGAGGAAGTAGAAGGGAATTGGATGGAACTGTGCTGGCCGGAAGATAAGTCGAGTACGTGCAAGTCTGCGTCGAGGGGGATGCGTGGTTTAAGCTCTCCACCAAAAACATAGGCTTTCCCAGCGTGGGCAACAAGAGCGTGCGAGGATCGTGTGAGTGCTTGGACTGCGGTCGGCGCCAAGCTGAGAGGTACCCAGGATGCTATGAGAGACATTGTAGCTGTTGTAAGTTTGCTGTGAGGGGTAGCTTGGTGGTAGCCTGCAAGAGTCGAGAGGAAGAGAGTGACCCAGATGCCTATCTTTTTGTTATCACTGTGTGAAATGGCGTGATACCCAGCGTATTCCAAGTGAATGAGTGGGGTGATTGAATGAACCTTGCTATGTTTGTGGTCGTCGTTGACTGAACTCTGACTGATACGGTCCTCCATGGGCCCAGGCGAAAGAAATTATCTTATCGCTGCTGATAAGATCCACGCGGCCCGACCTGTGTACTTAGAATTATGTCAGCTAGACCAGATTCGTTTTTGAAATCCACTTCACTTCCTCACCGACTCTTTACAATGACACGCGTTACGAATTTTGGAAGAAAAAGGACCTACGTGGACGCAGGATTTGCTAATGAAGAGGACGCCAAGACAGCAGAACAACCTCAGGCTTCCACGTCGGCAGCGAACACCGCGGAAGGGGTGGCAAATGACGATGCTCCAGCAGCTCCAGCAAAAAAGAAGAGAAAACGCACACCCAAGTCGAAGAGGGACGGATACGCCGCACAGAAAGCTGCAGAGGCCGCCAAGCTCAACGGTGATTCTGGTGAAGCGACAGGGACGTCAACATCAGCCAATGCAGACTCTTCCTCTAGGACACCAAAGCCTCTCACCAAGAACGCGAAGAAGAAATTGAAAAGTGCGCCTACTCCCAATATATGTCATTTGTTGCCCGCTGACTAAATCTTTAGTCGAAGCATCAAAAGAAGCCCGGCGCTTGAAACGAATCCAACAAAAGAATGTAGATACTACCTGCTTCGTATGTCGAGAAAAAGGTCACGCAGCCAGAGACTGCCCCACAGCCAAAAACACCGCAGAAGGCGAAAAGTCTGCTAAAGTAGTCGGCATCTGCTATAGGTACTTGTTCCTCTTTTTCTATCCTTCAACCCGTATACCGACTGACGCGTCTAAACTTTCAAGGTGCGGATCAACGAAACACAGTCTGTCAAAATGCAGGAAACCTGCCAACCCAGAAGATCCTTACCCATATGCCTCGTGTTTCGTTTGTAACGGCAAAGGCCATCTAGCTTCTGCTTGCCCGGAGAACAAAGCAAAGGGAATATACCCGAATGGAGGAAGCTGCAAAATGTGTGGATCAACGGCACATTTAGCCAAAGATTGCGACGTCCGCAAGCAAGGTATACTTTCCTCTTTCTTCTCGTTTTCTTTCCCGCAGAGCTGATTCATGTTTGTCTAGTAACCACCGACCCCACAACCGTCTTTGGTACCGGAAAAGAAGCGGGAGCAGACGAAGACGACTTCCATTCGTTCAAGCGGAGAACGACAGAAATCGACCGTGACGAGAAAAAAGAGACGAAGTTGAAGGAAATGCTAGATGTCAAGACGGGCAAACATTCTGGTGTCGTTAAGGCTTTCGGAAACGCTCCAGCGCCTCCGAAGAAGGTGGTGGTTTTCAAATGATAAATTCACATGTAATTTTTATCGTTCTTTTCTTTTCTTCTTGTCCATGAGTACACATAACTTATTCTCCCCGTGCCTGTTTGTGGCGTCTGAATACTGAATTGAAGAAGCCAGATTTGAACCCTTTAAAGCCACAACCTGAAGATGTTTAAGGCATTTATATTTCGATCCTAGAAAACTACTGCCGTCCAGCTCATTGGTACCAACGTCAAAAACTCTTGTATTGCAGTTCAACTCCTATCCCTCGTGTACGCTGCAAGTCATCTCGAATCTGAACGAGCTATTACAATGCGGATAATAAGCAAGCTGTGAAACACTACCTGTACCCTATTGAACGTCGATCATCGACCCTGCGCAAAGCCCTCCGGAGAGCAGGCCTCTGTGCATAGAAGCGCATTGTAGAACTGCATACAATGAGTTCATTATACGTCTCTCTTCATGAACAGGGATTAAGATAAACTTACCCCTGGTGTTTCACCTGCCAGTTGGGCGCCAGTGCAAGGGAATGTGCCCGCAGGGGCATTTCCTGCAGAGCAACTGCGTATGCCACTGCAGCACGTTCCTGGGTTCGTTACAAATCATTCTTGCTGAAGACCCGAACATCGTGGTCCGAGGCCTGACTCTGGCACGAGGATGGCGGCGCCACTGAATTTGGCGGCCAGAACGAAGAGAGGGAGGAGAGAGATGATCTGCATGAGCTTTGCTGTTACTAGTAGTATGTTGCGAATGATGAGTCCTGTGTGGTGAGCAACTGAAGGGATGTTGGAGAAACCACAGCTCCTTTTATACAATTTTTGGTTGAGGACACAACGTACCCTTTCCAAGTGGGGGGTGAATTTGAATATCTATTTTAAATTCCCAGATGGGATACATTTAGCATCCACGATATTTCTAGATCTGGACAGTGGAATCCGAGATCAAAATAGACAAGGACAATTCGTCCACTAACCGGTGGTGTTCTCGAGGGCTGTAGCTGAAGCTGATCAAAGGTCTAGCCTCGAACAATGCAGTCGAAAGAATGTTCCTCCGTATTACAATTACTCGAAACCATCAGACAGTACGGGAGTCTGGGTTCAATCTTCGGATGATAAAGGAATGTTAGGAAGATGTTGCGATTCTTCGATACATCGGGGCTATCGATTTCAACCAGAAGCTTTTCTCTTTAAATGCGTATCCGTTGGAGAGCCTGAGGATCACGAGTGCCTGAAGTTGAAGTATAATAGAAAACAAGCAAAGACATTATGTGTAGCGGAAGGTGATGGAGAGCGCGGTCTTTTTTCCTCGCCTCTTGCACTGAAGTTCGGGATACAGTTGGAACTTGGAGCTGGGCGTTCCAAATCTGACTATTTGTGGCAGAAATACTAGGGATTCCAGAAATCCATTGGTACTCTGTTTGCTATGAGTTTATCATACACAGAAAGTACTTAGAACGTGGAAAAACTCGCCTCGAATTGCAATTGCAAGACGCGTCACGCGTTTAATGAGCGCGTGTCTTACGTAATACACGCACGGACGAGACCGATCAGTGACGTCCACTCTGATCACAGATCGCGCAACGTTCCAATCCGACCCCGCTCACTTGTGTTTGTCGACTCTGCTTTCTCTGCACAAAGTCTGCAGCGCATGGCGCTCAATCCTAAGATCGTCTATGGTACAGCATGGTAAGCCATTTCGTTCAAGCACGCTCTGTGGAAACTATTAAATTTTAATGGGCTGAATGCTTCCGGTTGCCTCTCGACGTGTCTAGGAAGAAGGATAGAACGGCCGGGCTCGTGGTGAAGGCCATTCTGAGCGGATTTCGGGCAATTGACACAGGTAAGCAGACTCCCATCCTGCATCGAAAGTCACGAGATCGTCATTAATATCAATCATTGAATTAAGCTTGCCAGCCGAAGCATTACCAGTAAGCCCTTCTCGCCTATTTCATTAAGTGACCTCGGATGTGGACTGATAGTTTTTTTGCAGCGAGGATCTCGTTGGAGAAGCGCTTGTCCAGCTTGAGAAAGAGCACAACATAAAACGAGAGGATTTGTTCCTCCAAACCAAGTAAAGTCGCTTAGAAACCTTTGTCCAATCTCAAACCTCATATCCGCATGGAAAAATCATAGGTATACCCCTATTGCCGGGCATGACCTGAGCAAGCCCATCCCATACGACCCCTCCGAGCCGATCTCATCTCAGGTCCTCACCTCTTTCCGGAAATCCCTTTCCAACTTGCACACGACCTACCTTGACAGCTATCTCCTCCACTCCCCGCTACCAACAATCGAACAAACTCTCGAAGCATGGCATGCGATGATGCAATTGCAGGACGAGGGTCAGGTGCGCCTGATTGGCGTTAGCAACACTTATGATGTCCGGGTCCTCGCGGCTCTCGGAAAAGCAAGGAAGGTCCAGGTGGTCCAGAACAGATGGTATGAGGGCAATGGCTGGGATCAAAAAGTCTTCAACTATTGCAAGGATGCCGAGATTATGTATCAGTGCGTTGGCATTTGATAATCTTTCTGTCGGTGGACGAAGGCACTGATAAGCTGTTTTTAATTGCAGATCGTTTTGGACACTCTCTGGATCACCATCCCTCCTCGTCCATCCAGCCTTGGTCCAGATTGGCAAATTTTCCAAAATGTCAGTTGCTCAAGCAGTATTTAAGTTGGCGCAGATAGAGGGCGTCGTCCCGTTATCTGGCACCACCAACGAGGTGCACATGCGAGAAGATGTTGCTGTCGAGCACATGCCCTTCGACTTGAAGGGTTCCGAAGAGCTCCTGGAGGCTGTAAGGAAATTTATCAGCGAATGAATGAGATTTTCATTAATAGAGGAAATATTCGGGATTAAACAATCTTGGGAAATGGGCAGTGAACATTCTTTATATATGTATACCAATAGGTGTAGTTGTTATCAACTCACCATACATACAAAAGGTCAAGTTCGAACATTTCTGTATCACTTCCATGGGTACTGGGACAATAGCTCTTTCCAGGTCGAGCTCTGAACAATATCACTACTGTTTTGACTTTCTTGGCCTGAGAAGAGAATGTTGGTATTTTCCACAACTTTTTCTAGGAGGACTGCAAATCGGATATCGCGTAACGTGATTCCAGGTTCCGTGGAATTGACTGCCTCTAACTCTGGAGACTTCCTGGCGGAATGTGTTTGGGTGGTGACGGTTATCACAGGCCGCTTTCCAGACCAGAGTTCAAAGGAGACGTGTTGCTAAAGAATTATCATCAGAAAGTGACGCCAGGTTGACATTACTTCAACAAATAATTTACCTTTTCCTGATCTTCGATAGATAAGAGGTCACGCAAAAGTTGGCGAGCCGATTTCGGTCCTTTGACAGTGAACTTCCCAACCAGAAATGGTGATTTTCGATCCTAAAAGACCATTGTATAGTAAGTCATCTAAATTAATGACAGCCGGAAGAAACGCATACCGGGTCATTGAAACCGTCATTGGGCACCATGGATTTAATTACCCACCCTCGGCAGTAAAGAGGGTACAGGTAATTTACCGCCTCGGGTTTTGTGAGGAGGGCTGTCGTTCGAGATATATGTGGGATAGGAGGTGGAAGTTCAAGATTCGGAAGTCCAAGAGCGCGTTCAGGTGGGTTAGATTGGTTCTTTGACGCGTTTGAATGGGCTCGACAGGAAAAATGAAACCTGTGCTTGCTCTAGAAATCATAGTAACACGGTATTTAAGCTAGTGCTTTCAGCATATAAAACGCTGGTTCGTACTTGGTAGCGCTTCGCAGGATAATTTTCTCCTGAGGCAACAAAGCTGTTAAGCATTCTGCATGCCGCAATTGAGCTTCGGAAAGAATGACATAGCATTCCAAAATTAATTGGATGCCTTAGTCCAGTAGCCATTGTCCGATACAACATGAGGAAGTTGGGAAGGTTGGTTGGTCGGAAAGAAAGTTACACGTATTACGTAATTCATAGGGTCGGATTGAAGTTCGATCATTTTGTAGAAACGCAACCATGGTCTGTAGGATCTGGCCTCAGGGTATCTTGTCAGCTTTAATCCAGCCAAAGGTGCATTTGGTGAAGGACTTGACTGAACAGCCTGACTTGGAGCAAACCACGACCACTGGTCTCTTGACGTTGCCCCAGGATCTGCTCATTGAGGTTATATCAGAACTTGACTGGCTAGACGTTATAATGGGGGTCGGCAATGTCTGCCATCGTCACGTACCGTAACACAAGTGTGACATGTGCCGAAACCCTCAAATGAGTGACCCAGATCGTCCATTCTTTACACCCAGCTTTGCTGCTCCATAAAACACAATTTTCAGGGTATTAAGATATGATAGACACTATTGATACATCGTTTATATTTTTATACCCCGTTGATGCCACCAAGTGGCTACATCTCCTGCCAAAGTGGATTAAACAGGGTAATTAAATTCACCATTTTATAAACTCGCCAGAGAGCGACTTTGACATTACACTTTGCTGAGACAAATTTATAACTGGACAAAGCCCTACAAATTGGCCAGGAAACATTACTTTTCTGAGTTGAATCTGCTGAGATGACATCCAAAATTCCTACTAATTCTGCGGTATTACACTCAGATGCCAATTTAATCGTAAATTTACAAGAAAGATTTTTTTAACTACTCTATATAAACATTTTTTGGTAGTAAGCCTAAGGACCATTGTCTAATCCTGGCACGTCTATAGCTGATTACCAGCAAATATAATAGGTTAGTAGAAATGAATCTGGCTGCCAACTCATAGACAGATTATAATTTAAAGAATCTAAATCAAATGAACAGGAAAAATACTGCAACTTGCAATTTATTTCATGGAAAACGGGCCAATAATGACCTTGCTGTGCCCTTCGAAAGTGAGAGGCACGGAGGCGAGGGCCTGTTTCTCCGCGCTTGGATCACGCAAAGTCGGTACCAAATCGGGAAGTCATCTGCATCAGGTGTCGATTTCGATCTCAATTTCACAATTTCTTCTGTAAAATTGGGCTATGCAAGCTCAGAATGACATTTTATCATATATTGGCCATGCTACTGGGAGATATTTGGACTTCCAAATTTACTAGTGATTTAATTCCCAACAGGTCGGCTTTTGTCACAATTTGCGTTACGTAAATGTGACAGAGACCCGCCATGGGCCTAGCGGACATTGCCGACCCCCAGTTATAAGGCTTAGGCAGGTGAGGGGACAGTTTTCCACTGTCTATTGTTTTACTGTCGCCTTCACGTTTCCCACTTTCAGACTTGTCAAGCTCTATATGCAGCATCGAAACTACGATCTGTATGATGTAACTTACTCAAGAGGGTACAGTCGTGGCCTGCAACTCGACCAAAGTTGGAACTTCCTATTGAGCTTTATAGCGATGATGAATTGGAATGCCAGACACTACGCTTCTTGACCTCTGGGTCGTGTTGGAGTAATGTGACTGGACTTTCTGGCACAATACGTAATTTTCCGCGGAAAACAAACGTTATGCTACATCTTATTGAAGGCGGCCGCTGGCTCCTTATGACGCGAAGAACAGGCTCAGTGGTCTACTATGATCTTGACATGGCGGAACCCGAGGAGCAAGTATTGATTCTAGCCCAATATCCGGATTGCGTGATATCTATCACCTCGGATTTGGATCAGGAAGCGCCCATCCTAGTTTTCCGAATTGCCCTCGATATGTCATGGCCTCTGCTTGCGTTTTATTTCCTCTCGGTTATTATGAGACCTAATCTCCATATTTTGTTAGCTAATGAATACTGGCAAGGCTTCTCTGAGCCTGTACTGCAGATCTGGGAGGTGTCTCTCCATCTCGACTCTTCTGGCCCCTGTCTTGGCCTGATTGCCAATAAGCCAACAAGCTTCAAGCGAGAGAATTATCGTCCTTTGGAGAGTCTGTCATTATGTGGAAACTTGGTTTCGTACTTTGAAGACCTTTTTACCTCTGACTCTTGCGTAGTTGTGCGTGACTGGACCAAAATAAAGGAATGCTCGACGCTCGATTTGACACCTAAGCGTATATTCCTCTGGGATATGATCATGTAAGGAATAGATTATGAGGGTAACTTATGTCATTTGTTGCTCACCTTCGCTTTGCCAGTGTTGTCATCGTCTCTCACCTGGCGGCATAATCATCATCGTATCCATTGAACACATCCAAATTTTTGATTTGCTTGAAGGAAACGAAGCATCATCTGGTTCTCCAATATCTCTCAGCACGGACGGACATGCCCCGCCTATATGGAAATCCTTGGTCAACAGTGAACAAACAGGAAAAATAAAATCAATCTCGCAGCCCTTTATTTCCGAAACAACGAATACCATTCGATTCGTTATGGATAGTTTCACGGAGATTTGCGGCCCCGTTTTACCCATAGACATGAGAACTAGCACCCAGTCGACTTCTCCGCAATTCATAAAGCTCAGAGACTATCCGTCGCATGCTTTTTTATATATTTCGGGCTATGGCTATCACTACTCGATGATTCACACAACCCATTCGGAACTCGTGATGATTCACCATTCATGGCCAGATGAACCAGGCTGGCCATCAGCCTCAGGTTTAGTCAGGAAAGCTGTCTCTAATGATGGGCGCTTCATACAAAGTCAACCTGCTTTCGACGAACGTTCCGGTCGTGTCATATTAGCACCGTCCGCAGACAGACATTCCGTTATGGACTTCGCCTATACAAGTTACAAGTTACACAGGAAATGAAAGCTGGCAATGTTTATCAGTGGCATCGAAGACTGAAATTTCCGAATGACATATAGCAGCATGGGTCCAAAACCTCAATGGAAGTTGGTATGAAAGTGCAGGCAGAAATCATTTTTTTAGCACAGAATCGCTACAACCAGAGTTACTACAAACGTGTGGTGGATGAGAAGACAGGATGCCAGTAATATTCTCTTACGTATAAACCAGGAATGTGATGGAAAAGATGGGAGATAACAAGAAAAACGTTGCAGGGTGATGCTTTGAGCGTTCGCGTGTCGTAGTAAAGAGAAAGATGTGGGGCAGAAAGTGAAAGGTAAACAATAAGTAAGGGAAAAAGCAAGAGAGAGGTGGAGGATCAAAGTGACGGACCATACGGCTACAGATATTAGTTATTGCAATGATCAGCTTCTGAGATCGCATACAATGCAAAGGTAGACGGGCAAGAGAGAGAGGCGGAGATGGATAGAATTGACAAGTCAACTAAAGAAGAGAGAAAAAAGAAGGTGAAGCAATACATGGTGGACACGAACACAAAAAATATAATAAAGGAACTAAAGCCAAAAAGAAGAGACACCAACACACAAGTGAACCAAGGAGTGACGAATATAAGTCCGAAAAGGCGATGTAGAACCTGAAAGGCAGGACAGGACGGAGGGGTTAAGCACAACCACACTATACGAAAAGAATAGTATATAAAAGAGGGCGATAAAAAGAAATAAGAAAAGACAAGTAGTAAAGAAGAAAACCTTCAGTCTGCATGTAATACAACGAGTGTGAAGGAGAAAAAAAGTATGGTGTAGTCAGTGCTTTTGCGCTCCGTATTCCCAACTCTTTCGGATCTTGAAAGATCCTACGATGCGGCAGTCGGTTCGGGGGCTGCCTGGGCGGGGCGGTCTCGCGAGGGGGCTTAATGCGGAATTCGGCAGCAATCGCGACGTGACTAGAGGCAACAAAAAGGTCAGACATACATGACAACGACGAACAAGATACGTTAGACTCACTCAGACGGGAAATGAGGGTTCGGGAATCCCACCACCTTATCCAAATACGTACGATCGATCTCGCTCAAAACCTTGTTCACGGCCATGTTCGCCGCAGAGTACCACACATAGTCAATATGACCACGGAAACCTGGCGTGTGGTTTGTAATGAGCAGGTCGCCTGGAGCTCCAGGACCCGAGTACGCGCTCTTCAATCCCAACTTGTGCCGAGGACCTTCGCTCGTGTACCGACCGTAAGTGTGCGACATAAAGTCTTCATGTGTCGGAGGTACAGACCCGTTGTTCAAGAACTCGTACACGCCTGAATGAATGAACGAGTTGAAGTCGCCGCAGATGATGAGAGGAATTTTGGAACCATCGGTGTAGATGGGTGGAGGTCGGTGGTTGGGTGCTGGAGTCGGTGGTTGTGACTGAGACAACGGTGACTGCATGTTGCTCGATGACGAAGCCTCGTCTGGCGAGGCGGCCAACGGGCTATTCGCTTCCAAAGCATCATCAACTCCGTTTACCGACGGTGTCTCAGAGACTGAAGGTGTCGTAGGCGCATAGCCTGATGGTGCAGGTGGAGGATACTTGGAGAAGTGGTGTGCAATCTTCTCAACCTCCTCCACAAGCAAAGCGACTTGCACAAGTTTGACGTCTCTGTATGCAGCATCCCAGTGTATGTGGGTGTTGGCGACGATAAATCGTGTCCCAGTGATCTTGTTTTCTAGTAGGCAGATGACGGCAAGATGGTCCTTGCCTAACACACGGTTAAACATGTCATCAGTCTTCTTGAAATCTTGCCGTTGCATGGCCATGGCACTAAATTCAAGTAGATGCTTCTCCACCAGCTTGTACCTAAAAGGTATATTAGATAAAACATTATAAATTAGAGAAGTACACGCACTTGTCGGCCTTGAAGAATGTAGCACAACCGTCCACCAATCTCTTGTCGGCATCCTTCACATTCTTATACCGAGCTTTTGGCCAAAAAGCTCCTTCATATCCGTGTTGAGCAAGACTGGGAGTGAAGAAGTCTTCGTATTGGGCGATATCCATTTCCTGCAGACAAATAAAGTCTAGGTCATACTTGAGGATCTCCTCTAAAATCCGTTGCTTGCGGTAGGACCAAGCGAGTGCCCATGACGGTGTATAGCCGTATATCTTCTCTGTCGCACACCGTTCGCACAGGATATTGTAGCACATGATGCTACAAGTCTCTACATTCGGATCCTTCGATAACACCTCTTGTTCCTGCGGAGTAATGAGGGACTTCCAAACACGTTCAGGAGGGTCGAAGTCGACTGGACAATTATCTCGCAGGTAAGAGATGAGTGCTCGCGTACCATCCTTCTGTACAATCGACTTGAGCATCTGATCGAGGGGGTTGCCTTCGATCCCGAGAGTTTGCAATTGGTGTAAACTACCAAATTGGGGTGGGATCGTCGTCAGGTGGTTGTCGAACAGATACAGCTCCTTTAGTTGTGTCAACATCCCCAATTCCGGTGGTAGGGAACTTAAGCCATTCGCTGATAGATCTAGGAGTTCCAGATGACGCAACTTCGAGATTTCAGGAGGGACGGATTGAAGAGAATTATGATTGAGGTAGAGGTTGATAAGGAATGTAAAGTGGAAGAGACCAGACGTAGGAGGGAGATTCTTGATGTTGACTCCACCCATATCTAGTGAAGTCCACGTATTCTCAGGTGGCTTTATTGCAGTCGGCCGAGATGCTTCCACCAAAGGACCTGGCGTGGACGGCCGTTGCGAGACTACAGTTCCATTTCCATTCACAGGAGAAGCTTCCGGAGAGCCGTCCGAAACGTTTCCATTGGACTGTTCTGGTGTGGGTGGGGGTTTGATGAGGTTGGGGTTGGTGATAGGAATGGCAGATTTGGCGACAGTGCGAGAAGCCATAGCACTCGCTCGGGCTCTATGAAAAGGAGAACGCGAGGCACGAACCATCTGAAAAGAGCGGGATAAGGTCAATGAAAATATATTATGATAGATATGCTACGCACCTCGCATTTCATTAACTGATTCTGCCATTGAGGAGTTACGACGGGGGTAGCACTGGCCGGTGATCCCTGTGCCGCAAGAAGATGCTGCTGGTGTGTATGTTGGTTTGGGGGTGAAGGATAGTGGGACATGGAGTTCTGGTGATGATGTTGTAGAGGTGGATGTTGGAGAGGGTGGTGTGCGGGATGATGCTGAATGGCGCCATTGGTGTACAAAGCATATCCTGGGGACGGCGGCGGTGGGCCTACCGACGACTGCTGCCCCGGGAGCATCGGCAGCCGCCATGGATTGCTGTCATGGTGGTTCGCCAACTTGTGCGGAATACCTGGGGATTGCTGAGGATAGTACATCGCATTGGCGAGCCGAGGTAGACGCTTTGACAGGTAAAAAGGATCGTGGAAGACGGAAACTGGATATTGCGTTGAGTTCGTCGTCGGGTAAGGGGTCGAGGATGATGTGGTCAGTGGTAAAGGGCTGTTTGTTGTTACAGCCGACGATGAGCTCGGCCGTGCGAATGCGGCTTACAAATCACCGTGGCCCTCTTTCCCTTTTTGTCCACTCTCCTTTTCTATCACCCCCCTACACTGCCTCATCGAGTCATCGAGTTCTTTCGAGATCGTGCGGACTCGGTTCTAATAATCCCTGGTATAGTCATTGACTGGAGGAGTCCGCTTTTGCGTATAATTGCCTTTTGTGAAATTAAGCGCTCACATTTGATGCGCGATGACGCTGATCTGGAAAATGATCCCGTCGGCTCGCAGCGGGATCGGCCCTTTACTAGTTGCTCATTGGCTTCCATATCGTCCGCATCAAGATCCTCATTCTAGGAAACCCTTCAAATAGACTGACGATCATCATTCATGGATACGGGATACGCAGAGCCCGTTTCCTAGTTGACATCAAAATAGGCTGGGATAAATATTGCGTCTGCACCTAGACCACGATTTCTTGCTTCCACACTACTCGACTGCCGATGACTCTAATGCGCATTAAAATCCAATCCGGTAAAAATGTATCTGGATCAGCTCTACAACACTAAACCCTTGACATCATCATCGACACCCAAGACTTCAGGTAAGACGACATCGCAACTCCCCAAGAACAGAAAGTCGGCTTTATCATCATTGCTCGATTTATCAATATTGAAGATTGCAATTTTACTGCCATGTTCCCGGACCTGTGAAGCAAATCCTGCGGCTGGCTGGACCTGCAGAGACAATGCCTTCAGAAATATCAAATTATCTCAAAAGTTTGGACGCTTACAAGCGCACTGGTCCCAATAACAATAAGCAAATCGCACCAAGTCACCTCCCGCGCGACCTCGCCCATCAATGGAGGAACCTCCCCAAACCAAACGACGTCGGGCCTCAAAAGACCACCGCATCTTCCATACCTATTTGAACCCGACCACTGATCGCCTCCGCAGCGGGGTAGCTTGTCAACCGGAATATCCACAACAGTATCAGGGCCTGATCCATCCAAAGAAGCCGCCAACACAGGTTCGTAACTATGCCTCTCATGGTTGCACGAGAGACAGTGCGTGCGGAATAACGAGCCGTGTAATTGAACCAGCCTTTTCTGACTTTCCGTGGCAGTAGGCTCTGGTAATAACTTCAGAGCCCATAATGAGAGTTCATCTAGATTCTGTGTCACATGCAGAGGCGGTTTAGATGCCGAGGGGATTACGCGAGAAGCCACTGTTGGGAGGTTGAGAGCCGCAAGAGCGAGGTGCGCCCTATTAGGCTTAGCACTCAGTGCACTTTTATGCATACCTGATTGTTAGACCCCAGAAAAGAGGAATAAAGCTAAAGCTGACTTCAAACGCCGTTGGTGGTAGAACTGCCAGGATCCACTTGGATCGTCCTTGAAGGTGGTATGTTGCGCATATTTAACGACAGCCTGTATTTGTATTGGAGGATATGCCATACCAATACGGATGCTGAATACTTACTGGATTCGACCATAGTGGATTTCCTGACCCGCGGTACGTTACTAATCCTGTAGTATGCACAATGAATCGAGGCGCCAAACATCGAGGCAGGAAATGAAGGACACGAGCACAAGACACACCTGAAGGTGCAGATAACCCTGCTCCAGATAGTATTATAACATTCTTCGCAGACGCCAAAACGGCTCTAAACTCGTCGATGGATGATGAAGGAATCATTCAAGTTTTTGAAGGAAACAAACAAGATGGTTCCAAGATGGAATCTGCCAAGACCAAATTACGGAGGGTTGCAAGTTGGTCGGGAGAATGCGAATGAACATCAAATCTAAAAATAGCTATTTTTGAAGTTTGAACGTAACTTGAACGCAACTTTCATCATACTTAACCGGTGGGTATTCTCTCTAGAAACAACGCATTCTGATTGAATTTTATCATGAACTCCAAACTCGAAGGAATAACTAATGCCTATACTTCGGATTCGCAAATCTCTCACCTCACAGAATTGCCTTCTGAACTGGCCACTGAAATTATGCTGCACCTAGACTGGATAGACGTTCTGAGGCTCAGACAGGTAGGAACGCTTCTCGAACATCCATCACGATTGGAACTCACACGAACATGCAGACCTGCATGTATCTCTACGAACTATCAAGAGCTCGACCTATCTGGGAGTCCTTATTCCACAGAGCACAATCTTCTTTTGCTTTCCCAACACAGCCGGATCGTCCTATTGAGAAATACCCAACCGAAGAGCTCGAACGCCGGTCACTGCAGTTATTGACATCAGATAACGGCTGGACAGATCCCAACGCTGGCAGGACACCTGCAGTGGAGCGTAAAATCCCTCGAAGTAATGCTGATTCTTGTTATCTCCTGGAAGGTGGTCGGTGGTTTCTTCAATCCGCCACGAGGACGGCCTCGTTGATTTACTACGACCTTGACGAGGCGAACCCCGTGGCTCGCGTATTAGTCCCTGATCAACTGCGTCATTGCAGAACAGTACTCAGTGTGGAAAGAGACAAGGAGGAACCTGTCCTGACTTTCACTATTCTTTTATATATCAAATCGGGTATGTTACGCACGCATTCTTTCCACTTTATTTTCAGAATTCCAATGCCCTCATTGATTTTATTTTTCTTCTTAGACGACCCAAACCGGATTATTAATTTGTTTCAATTTTGGAGGGTCTCTCTTGACATTGAGCAGTCGAACACGGGTACACGATTAATTGCTCGCAGGACAGCGATGTTCAAACGAGAAAAACAGGGTTTCCTGTCTGGCATATATTTATGCGGAAATCAGTTCGCCTACAATGTTGTCTCGTACGCTGGATCGACATGGCTTCCCTATATCGTTGTCATCGATGACTGGCATGCAGTTAAAGACGTATATGACCATCCAAAGCGTGTTATACTGCTTTCAAAGGCATATGTAAGGATAAATCCTTCTAGTCCGAGGGATTTCACTCATGATATTATTTTCAGCATGGAAAGAGCTTTAATTTCCGGCTCCTCTCTGGTGGCCTGGTAGCAATAATAACCCACTCGGGTTGTGTTCAAATTTACGATATACGTGGAATTGAAGAAACCACTTCGTGTCCTCCGTTAACGACAGAAATCCACACACGTCGCGCCTGGCGCGACTATGTTGACTTTCCAGTAATTCTTAGGACCATCTCGCATCCCTTCTACCATTCCACGTCTAACAGCATAAGATTGGTTATAACTTGTCAAGAATGCATTTGTGGTTTAATCATCCCCAGGAATAGCCGACCGGATGACGATTCCAACCCTCCTCGGCTGGTCAAGCTCATGGACTGCGACACTTCCTTCGAGCATTTTGGGTCTAGGCCTGGCTACCATCACACAGTCATCCGGCCTGCCAAATCACGGCTTGTGTTACTCAAGTATTCATGGCCTGACGAGTCCGACTGGCCATCTTCCATGACGTCGATGAAGAATTTCTCTTGGAGAGCTAGTAACCAGATAATTCGACCGAACGTCGACGAAAATTCTGGTCGTGTGGTTTTACTAACCAAACACGAGCAATTCTCTGTCGTAGACCTCGCAAAGTATACTCTGCACAGTCGTCAGTAATTGTTTGCTGCATCTAGATTGTAATTGCAGAGATAATACAAACGTTTTCTTGCTTTTAAACGCTCGAAACAAGCTTACTCCATACAATCGAGTAAAGCAGTCAGGCAGCCAAAGAGCGTCTATGGGTATTGGTCATAATTCTCTACACTGATACAGGCTGTTCACGCCAGAATGTTTCAGAAGGATCCCCTCAGGCTGGCTGCAGAGCTGCAAGAAATAGCGAGAAAGTATGGACTACGGAATGTAAAATTAGCGAATCAAAGTATGGTTCTGCACGGAGACGTACTGAGAGCTAAAAAGCGCCAATTGCACGTCTTTGATCAACGATGCACGATGTTGTCTGGGAGTGTAATTAAATTATAAGGACTTAAGTTTTGTTTGAGCTGAATGAATTTGGATACAACTTCCATTGTACCTATATAAACTCTCTTATCCGCATTTTGCGTTGGCCATACCCTTGACGTCCACTGTTCCACAAGCTACGTCATTGTAGAGTTCAGCCACGTTATCTAACTTAGCCTTGGATAGTGGTGAGTCGGGCACAACTCCTGGGGAATTGAGGGCTTTCAGATATTGATTCTGTACGAAAAATGCTGTGAATTGAAGAGCTCAGTTACTATGCACCCTATACTAATAGAATTCAGCGCGATGTACCAGTTCTTTTATTCCCATCCATAAACGGGTGACCTACAAATTTTGATCACAACATTGAGCGCATGTCAACGAGAAGACAAAATAGTGGCGAAGCACCTACCCATGATAAGTCCATATGAAAGGGTCGCAGCAAGATACTGGGGCAATTTTTCCGGTTGATAATGCGCTACTTGCAGTGGTCTCGCCAGTGCCGATGGCAGCTCGTGCGGCTTTACGATTTGAGAATGGGCAGGAGAAACCAATTGCGCGTTGATGCGCGCAACGTAGGTTGGACTGAAGATCCTCGATTTTTGGACGAGACTTGCAGAGGGCATGTCAGACCCTAGTCGGACTCTGGGTCCAACAAAAAGGATTCAATCGACTCTTTAGGCGGAGCTCTAATAAATCGGCAGTGCTTTATATATGAACTACGATGTCGTTGTCTGCATCGTTGTTTCGTCGACTCAAAGTCTCGCTTGTACGCCCTACCACGGCATGTCCCCGAGTGGTCCAGAGTCTTCCCTTTATTCGATGCCATACCACCGATAGCAGTCTCTTCCCCCGACCGAAAGAATACAAGGTCCTTTTAGATCACCAAACCCTCTATATCAGCCAAGAACTAGCTGAGGCTCTTGGATGGCAGCGCACTCGAAGCACTGAGCCTGTGGAATTGACTCTAAGTGGCTGGGAGCCTGCTTATTTCGTTATTACCCCCACAGGCACAGATAGCGGTCAGCCTTTCATTCTACATACCGTCTGTGACGTATTTGATCTAATTGCTTTTGCAATAGAGCGCCTTGCGAGGTCTACCGTTGAAAGCAGCCAGAACGAAAATGTACGAGAATTTTTGAAGCGGTTACAATGAACTTACTGGGTCAAGGTTTTCGCAACAACTATTTACATAACGGAGGCGAAAGTTCCTATGCTACTTGTATACCATTATTCATTCTGAGATCTCGTTGTCCTCCGTAGTTAATGTTGACGCCATTTTACTTTCGGGTACTCGTGTGTACTATACACACGTTCCGGCCATTCGTCATTTTCTGAGACCAATTGCTTTCTGCAAAAGGATTCTCTTCGACTTATTGAGTCAATACTGTTCCAGGCTCCCAGCACAAGAAGAAAATTAGATGAGAACGAAGACGACGATAAATGGTTGGGTGTACAGAGCAAGATTGAAGTTTAGAATCAACGCCAAAAACGAAGGCGCGTACGCACGTGACTACGATGTCCCCGCACAGGGGCAACGGCCGCTGCTTTTCTTGAAAATTTCACAACTTGACCTCGTCTTCCTAGACAAATTCCAGACCATTGTCAGAAAATGCGGCGAAATAACAGCCGAGTAGCGCAGAATGTGGACAGCAGGAATTTCTTGCAGTACTTCGGTCCAATTCCGAAATGAGAACAGCCATGTAGGGTTGTATCTAAAAAATCTCGTACCACAATATCATCATTCCGAGCCTCTCGCCCGTCAATCCTTTTCTTCTTCCAACCACCATGTCGACTATATACCAGGCTACAGCTTCAGCCCCAGTGAACATTGCAGTCATCAAGTGTGTGCTCTACCGCATTCTTTCGGTGATCTCGAACTCACAATTTCTTTTTTTATCAGATACTGGGGCAAGCGCGATACCAAGCTCATTTTACCCACAAATTCATCGCTTTCTGTCACCCTCGACCAGGATCATCTGCGATCGACGACAACATCTCGCGCTGATCCTAGCTTTGAGCGCGATCAGCTGTGGCTGAACGGCAAAGAGGATGAGATCAAGGCTGTCGGAAGGCTCGCGACATGTATCTCCGAGATGAAGCGCTTGAGGAAAGAATATGAGATCAAAACCCAAATGAACCAAAGGTATTCCTTCCCTCAATGTACATGTACTCTGACAGCCCATTAAAATTTCTTACCATCTCCAATCTAGATCTCATCGTACAAAGTCCACATCGCATCCTACAACAACTTCCCCACCGCCGCCGGTCTCGCATCCTCCGCATCCGGATTCGCAGCCCTTGTCGCCTCCCTCGCACAGCTCTACACCCTCCCCGCCTCTCCTTCCACCCTCTCCCTCATCGCCCGCCAAGGCTCCGGCTCCGCATGCCGATCCCTCTTCGGCGGTTTCGTCGCATGGCAAATGGGTTCCGACCCCTCCGGAAACGACTCTCTCGCCGTACAAGTCGCGCCGCAGGAGCACTGGCCGCAGATGCACGCGCTCATCTGTGTCGTATCCGACGACAAGAAGGGTACGAGCTCGACGAGTGGTATGCAGAGGACCGTGGAGACTTCGCCTCTGCTCCAGCATCGCATCAAGTATGTGGTGCCCGAGAGGATGGAGAAGATCTCCAAAGCCATCCTCGAGAGGGACTTTGACACGTTCGCCAAGATCACCATGGCCGATTCGAACCAGTTCCACGCCGTCGCACTCGACACTGAACCTCCCATTTTTTACATGAATGACGTGAGCAGGGCTATCATCGCGCTTATTGTGGAGTACAACCGCCTTTCCGTCGAGGCCGGAAAAGGGTACAAAGCAGCGTACACCTACGACGCCGGTCCTAACGCTGTCATCTACGCTCTGGAGGAGAACATCAAGGAGATCGTGCAGCTCATCGTGTCGTACTTCCCTCAACGGTCTGGGGAGTTCAAGGACGTGTTGGGTCTTTTCGGAGCGAGCAGCACGGATCTTAACGCGTTGGCCAAGATCCCCGAAGGGTTCAATGGAGCTGTAGCGAAGAACTTTGAAGTTGGTGCTGTGAAAGGCTTGATTCATACGCGTGTCGGCGATGGACCGAGGAAGTTGGGCGGTGAAGAGAGTCTCCTGGCGGAGAATGGCTTGCCCAAGACCTTGGCATAGATTTAGATTTTGGAGAATAATCTTGGATGGAAATTTTAGCTGTATCATCTACCTGCGTTCCTGTAAAAATTCGACTATTCTGGGTTATATAGACAAACAACACTTGCAATTCAATGTTATAAAACTGAATGGGATGTATTGCACGATGAAATATACATTAATTTATTTTCTCTTGTGAAAGTGATCAAGAGGGAGGCACTTGAACGCCAACGATAGGACTTAACCACGACTCGTAGTCCGCTTCATTTGTCGGGTTACCAGTGACCTTCAACGCACGTACCAAAACGCGGTAGGAGCCATTAGGAATGGTGGTGCCATTGGCAAAGGTAGGCGTCGTGACTGTGAGTGTATTGAACCCTTCACCTCCATCAGTAGTGTCCTATATATCAAAAAGGTAAGCATATAGAAAATAAAATAGAGTAAAGGAGCGGAAAGCACGAACATCATTATTCCTCGAAACGAAATCCAATTCCGCAAGCGGCCCAACAATCTTAACCTGCGCAAACGACCCTCCATTATGCGGCGACGGGAAGCTGAAGAACGGGAATCCCTCGAACAACTTCTGCTCGTGATCGTCGGCTTGAAGTGATATTCGGGCTGACAAGGTCCACCCTGAACGCCGCAGTCCCAAACGCCAACCTCCAGAGCAACGTCGGCACATCCGTACCATCTGCAAACGTATAATTCACCGGCCCACTCTGTACGTTACCTTGCGAATCCAGGAGTGCGGGAAGAGGCACGCCGAAGAAGGTATCGGTGTCGTCTATAACTTGTTTATTCTTCAAGCTGCCTTGGAGGCCTAGGTAGCTGACTTTGGCGGAATCAAGCACGGTGGGTCCGTTTACTTGGATGAAGCCGGAGAAGACGGGGAACGTGCTTGGGTCAAGCGATGAAGGAAGCTTGAAGACGACTACGACAGGCTGGGTTTGGCCTGGGAGAAGGGTGAATTGGTTGGGGACGATGGTTACTGAAGCAGCTGTGGAGGAGAGAGGAACGGGTCCATCTGCAGCAAAGATGGTCCCCTGGAGGACAAGCACAAAGTCAGCGTCATGGACGGGCTGCCAATGAAGGGGTGATACCCACAGGTTGAATCGTCAGTGCCGTGCCAGCAGGGACATGGGTCAACTTGAATTTCTTGGCCTTCTTATCCGTATTCTTAACAGTAAAAGTTTGCCTATACAAAAATTAGCAAAAACATGATTTAGGAAGAACCACAAAAAGGAACATACACAGGCTTAAAATTCGCTGTATCATTCAAAATCAACTCGCCCGGCGACACGATAGTAGTCGTATGGATCGCATTGAAGACCTGCACAAGCCCAGCACCCTGTTGCGTCAACGTCTGGAGCGGGTCGCTATCCGTCTTGCTTGACCCGATCGACTGCGCGGTCGATTCAAAGAGTGTCCTAGCATTCGAGGTGACGGCTTGCGATTTCCCTTTCACTGATAGGAGGAGGGCAGAGCTAGCAGCCAGGAAGGGCGTTGCCATAGATGTGCCTGATAGGACGGCGAATGAGCCTAGAGGGACTGGGAAGGTTGAGAGAATGTTTCCTCCTGGAGCAGCTACAGCTGGCTTGAAGAAGAAATCGTTGGTTGGGCCGTAACTGATGATTAAAAAAATCAATTACCAGTTGTTTTGCAAAGTTGAAATATTCAAATACCTTGTGAAAGAAGAAATCAAACCACCAGCAGGGTCGGGAAAATTGAAGGCTCCGCCGACCTGTGGGAAGGAGATGGAGACAGGTGTTCCAGCAGCGAATTGTTGTGCAAGCTATATGATCGTATGTTGTCAGAAATGAAGGAGAGGTCTTTGCATTGGAAAGTACTACGAATTCGCCATCGGCGGCTTGGATGAGGACGGCAGTGAAATTTCCAACTGAGATATCAGCAAATCCGTTCCCGTTACTGTTAAAAAAGTTTCAAACACTTAGAAATTCAGAAAAATACTTGGTGATTAAAATACGAACTCATAAATAAACGTGACTTGGCCTCCTTTAGCAGCGATATTCGTCAACTTCTGAACCTACACAACCACAACAAAGCCAACTGCATCAGCTACAAGATTTTCACCTGTGAAAGGAAGAAAGGCAATCTCACAAAAGTACATGTCCCACGTCTTACAACGACCAAGAATTTCGACAGATCAGGAGTGTTATCAGGAAGAGGATGGCAAGCATCATCGACAATTGTGGTATCGTTGGATGTGGCGAAGATGGGGAGGGTGGCAGTGATGGCAATGGGAAGGTGTCAAAGTATGTTATGGGGTCGTGCTGGACGCCGTGCAGAGTTGCGTTTTGGAGAGGGATGATGGTGCTGGATGAAGGAAGGACGGATAAGCAAAGAGACGATTTACGGAATGAAAATCCTTACTTGTCAAGACTGGCAGCTGAGATGGCATTGATAGCATTTCCTGGTCCAGAGGTGAACCATGAACCAAATGCACCCTAGATACAAAAAGAAAAATGTTGAGAACAGTGTCAAAGATCCAGCTGAGACTGAGCTTACGTCATTTCCAGCAGCGATAGTGACAATCTTGCCCTGAGCCGAAATCCTGCTCGACACAACCGTAGCGGTACCCTCTGTCCAACCGTCTGCTCCGCCCAGCGACATGGTGAGAATATCTTGGCCTTCACTGACTCCTCTAAGGAGTGCCTCTACGAGGACTAGAGAAGAACAATGACGGTGATTAATAATATAAGGTTAGGATAGTTATGGGAAAACGTACTATCGTCAGTGACGGATCCACTACATCCGAAAACTCTGTATGAAGTGATGGATGCACCGAATGCTACACCACTAATATTGAATGGGTTGCCGGGTCGGCGCCGATAATACCCTGAAATAAGGATTAAGCACAAACGTTGCTGTCTCGTACGATATTTTCACTGGGCAGACGTACTCCGACGTGCGTTCCGTGTCCTGAAAGAAATAAAAGTGTCAGAATGAAAAAAAGTCTCAAGGATTGAGTGGGAGCGCTCACCATTGCATTGATCCAGAGGATCTGGATCTGGCACAGGTGTATTGGTACCTTCACGTAGAGATATGAGAATGATCCAAGTACAAAAAATCTAATGAAATACCATCATAAGCGTCCCCAACAAAATCAAACCCTCCAATCACTTTATGCCCAGGTCCAATGCCTCCTCCAAGGAAAGGATGAGTATAGTCGATTCCCGTGTCGATGCTACAAATGCAAATCCACAATCATGAGCGCCGTGTCGTATAAAAAGCATATTTCTCAAGAGAATAAGGAAGGGGAAAAAGCTTACATGCCGATTTTGATTCCCGTTCCGATGAGTCCTTGAGCATGAAGTTTATCAACGCCCTAAAAGCGAGAAGCAATGGTGAGAAGTCATGCATAGGACAATACAAGACAGGTCTTGTGTAAAAATGGGCTGCTTACTGTGAGTACATGCGTCGACTCGCCATCCGGGGGAACTTGAGGATCATTTACGCTTGTGACAACGTGAGATAGCACAGGTCTGTCATGGTTGCGAAATTAGCGGAGCGGCTTCGTGTGTTACTGATAAGTACAGAATTGTTGCAGTTGACGTACTTTGGTGGTTGGATCCTTACGACGGGGCGAATGGCGACAACTCCTGGGGTTTTGGAGATGGAAGCTACATCCTAATATGAAGAAGGGGCGGAATTCAGTATTTTGCAGCCTGATAACTTTTGTTGGGGTTATTTAAGCACCTGAGCATTCTGAGAATAGGTGGTAAAGATAGTTAGCATTCGTGAACAATCTCAGAATGCCAGCGAAGAACACGAACATTAATAGTCACGGCTGCACCAACGAATAGGCCCAAAGAATCGAATTCTTTGGTTACGTCGAAGGAAACTCCTCGTTCTTGAAGATTTGCGTAGACGGCATCGAGAGACTAGATGCCCATGCATTATTCAATATATGGAAAAACCAAAACGAATAAACTGGCACATACGCGGATGAACGACCTCTTAGTTGGGATGTCAGATAATTGAGCCACCTCGATTATGAATTTGTTGGGCACAGTGGGGAGCTTTGACACTCTTTGAACTTGAGAGATGGGGAAAACTCCATAGACCACACTGGCACTGAAAAGAGATGGGAGCAAGGCCCAAAACATCGCAGCCTTCATCTTTATCTCCAAGATGGTAAGAGATGGAACCTAAGGGGAGCGGCCTTCTCGTGATATTAAAGGCTCATTATATATGGAGGGGAAACTTTCAGAAGGACAGGAAATCCGTGCATGCGGTTATGAGAATCTGAGCACGTTGGGATAATGTCGTTGTATGTAATTCGGGTGGTGGGCTTCTTGATGCGCATGCTATTTAACGCGTTGGACGTGCCTGGGTTTATGCATCTTGTATGTACTCTATTTTGAACAAAACGCGTTGCTTCACGTTTGGATTCTTTCGGTCTGGGGGAAGGAAGGGAAGAGTATGCTCAGTAAGAGCGGTAGATTTCGTTCTTGTCATAGATCTTGTGAGATTATTAAAAAGCGAAGCCCTGCGTAAGCATTAGAAGATCATCAATGACTGAAGTGAAAATGAATGAATAAAGTTATGAACCAACATTGCGCCATAATTCGGAATCCCAGTCAACCCTTCTTTTTGCTCCTCCAGTCCTTGCTGACTTCCGGCTGGCCTGCGACGAGATGCACGGCTGATCAGCACTGTCGCTAGTAGAGAGCCAGTAATTTCTTATCGCGTGAGAGCAATGTTGCACTGAAGTACAGAACTCGTCGACATATTGGAGCCCGGGATAGACCAAAATGCTCATGTCGTCGGCCAACCAATGTTTGCAGCGCGTTTAAATTTGCGTGTGGAGAAAGACATTAACATGGCAAATTCGACGGCGAGCCAAGACATAGTGCAAAGATAGAGCAGACTGCCACTTCTCTTGGGTCCTGGACGCCATGTGGACGCTGGTGTCGGTGTGAGAGGATCTATGTATCGGCAACCCGAATTTCGCGAATCGGCACTGGTGGTGACTGCAGAGTTCAAGATTGTTCACATGGAACGCGTCCTGAAATTAGAATCCCGACTCTTCTTCCTCACCACCGACACTGACAGAGGCCTTTTCTGCGAGCCCACTTCTGCGAGCCCACGTCGCGAGCTATTGTTTACTTGCTCAACACTTTCTGCCAACAATTTATTTGCCTATGGAAAGCAGGAATAACGCAAAGGATCCCGACGCCCGTAGACAGAATGTACTTACTCCTCAATGACTGAAATTGACAATCCAGCATATGCAGGATAAGTACGCCTTGGCTACGAGGCAGTGCGCTACGATATACTTCCACTTTTTCACAACATTGGCCTATTTCCTGTCCATCCGTCGGCATCACCATTGTTATTGCCGATTGCCTCCGCTAGCATTGAATCTTAACATCTCTTTTCGTTTCGGCCTCCCCGTTCTTACAAGTGAGATGACTGGAGTTACTTCGCTGCATTTTTTTTAACTGAAAGCATGGCAGGATTTGCCTTGTAACAGATGTTCAACTCGCCTGTCTGCTTACCACAGTCCGTCCAACTCACGAGCATCTCGCACCCGATCGTCGAGTTCTGCTCAGCCACCTCGGATCTTCCACTTCGTCTGTCATCGAAGTATTGCACGAATCCTAGACAAAGCATTCTGCTTAAACAAAGTCCAGCCACCCTGTCAAGCACTTTGCCCTCTGCTGTTTGACTGCTTCGCCTTAATCTCGTCCTTGATGTTCTGAAGACCAAGAGAGCCCCTGAGTGACCCTCATTCCAATTGGAACATGCAGTCTCGGAATTCTGGAGAGTTCACGTTTGTCGCTCTTACTGTTGACTTGGAACCTATTACAAGTTTTCTCATCAAGTTCGAACTGCTACATGCCATTCCACCATCCACGTCCCTCGTCGTCAAGTGCCGCCTCCAGTTTAAAGTAGGCAGCGGCTGTATGTCTGAGCAATGTAATCCCTCCCATTGACCGGTCTGTGCAATCAATCATCATCTTATGACCGCCATTTGGGCAGGTTCTTGGAGGGAATTGGAAAGACGCCTTGGATTAACGAACGGACTGTGAGTTTCTGCTCAATTAGATTTTGTTCTCTTCGCTTCGGAAGGTTCTGGTATTCACTTCACTAATTTATCTCCTGATAATATCAGGTACTCTTTGCTCTCGCAGAAGCAACCCCGGGTCCAGGGTCCACAAAAATGCTTTTCAACAGCGTCCAAATGCACTCGGGGCTTATTCCCGCTCGTTTCTCTTCCTTATCTGGTTCTTCCCTGCGGCGACAGTGGGTGGATGCGCGGGGATGTGTTATAATGCGTTATGGTATTCTCCTGTGTTGCTTGTGATGGGAGGGTTGCCGACACTTGGATGGGATTTTCTGCCCCGTCAATCATGGGTTAGGTGGCTCAAGGAGAAGAGACGACCTCTACGTCGGTCGTCTAATCCTCCTGCTCCGGAAGCTGGCGGAGTGGAACTCGGTAATATTCCGAGGAAAGGCATTGATACTATTATCCAGAAGGAGCCTCGAAATTCAGAATACTCAAGCCCTCACAGAAGGCAAATAATGACTGTCGCTGTGCAAGAATTCCAAATCCCAAATAATGTCATTCCCAAGGATAGCATACCCGTCGTCCAACCACCGTCGCGCATGGAAGCCTCAGCACACTATCCCAATGAAAATCGGTCTAATTTATATCCTCATCATCTTCGCCTTATTTATAGTCCTCATGACCCTCCGCGGCGTCTTCCACCCCGCGCCGCTCCTCCTAGCGCTATTCAACAACATGCGACACTCGTCTATCCGGGCTGGGTCTCCTCCCCGCGACTTTCTGCTCAGGCTGGCATTATCCAAGCCATGCCAGGTCCCAATTTTAATTTTCACAGTATACATCGGCGCGCTAGCCGTCGCTGGATCTACTAGTGCACCTAAACCAGTACCTTCATATTCCAGTCTCTGCGCAAACGCCGGGCAATATCGAACTTATTAAGCGGCGTCGACGCCACGACCGTCGGCTTCGTCTTCATTGCTGTGTGGTTCCCCAGTCGTCAATGCAGGGTGTGAGTTTGGGCGAGGAGCCATGCTGCTTCGACGTACGTGCGCGTCGAGTGGTAGGGGGTGCGGTGCTGTTGGACGGCATGTGAATCGTGAAATTTTGTAAAGGGCGTCTAGATTTCTGTCACCTGCGCCATTACACAAAACGTTATGGATCAAACCCAGGATAATGAAACTTATGCACCTTTTCACCCATTTTTTGGATGATGGGTCATTAAGAACATTTGCTCGGAAGATATTGATCTCGTCGATGGGCTGTTGAAAGTGGCAAGAAAGTGGGGAAAGGATGATCGGCGAAATCAACCACGTGGGTATGGCAATCAACGACGCGTCCCGAATCCCGACTCCGTTAGGGAAAGTCCCATCTTACATACCTCACTTTTGCAGAGATCGGAAAATATGATCAGCAGCAATGAATCTCCTCTCAGTACAAATCCAGAGCGAAAATTCGCAGCTCAAACAGCTGATATTTGTCCAACGGTAATCATATGTAGTACACCATCACTCCACCAATTGCATACGCATGCCATATCAAATCCCTCTACATCCTATTTTCAAAATGTGACATTGTGGTGGATCAGAAGGAAGTCGTCGAATCGACCTCGATAGTAGGTACGATAGACGCAATGAACTTGAGGAAAACGACCAGATAAAAGTCCACGCGCATGCCCTCGACTTCTTCCTCCTCAGAAGGAGCGACGTCTTTACCTGTGCCGCTCGCCTTCCTACTGAAAATCCACTTCTTCTTTTCCTTGGATTCTTTGTCTTTTCCTGAGGGCGACGTCGCACCTGAGCCAGAGGGAGACTTTCGGGCGAGTTGCTCGGCAACGACGCTGTTGTTCATGCGTTCGATGACCTTTTTCATCACGCTAGCGTGTTTGCATGGATGGACCGAGGCAGCTTGGAGAGAGGCGGAGTGGATGAAGGGCTCGATGGTGACGGTTTTGTGTGCATGGTCGGCGGAGATGTCCTGGAATATCTGGTTCGGTGTGAGCGGGGTGCCGTTCTGGATATCACGGCATGGTGTGAGTCATTGAAGTAAAGGAAGGGAAGGAGAGAAAGGATTACCATACCTCATCATAGCCGATCAACCAGACTCTTGGAGTTTGGTAGTACTTGTCGTAACTGATCATCACATCATATGTGCGTACTTGTAAAAGGTTATTCTTGGCCGATTCAGCTGGACTAGAGAATCCAAAGGACATAAAATTATAAGTCAGACCGAACTATCCACTGCTGAGTAACTAATAATAAAATAAACGACCTTGCCTTGGTTCGACCAAACCAGACGG
>JADNYJ010000639.1:0-17386 GCA_015501075.1 Gymnopilus junonius | reverse complement strand
ATATGTGTATAAAGTATCGCAGAGAGCAATAGATGGGTAGCAGACTAGATTTCAACAAGCGAAAGATGGGTCGTAAAGTAGTGGAGAGGAACACGCGGACTCTTATATCGTAGAAAGAAAGGGTAGTGTGAAGTGTGGGAGCCTGACTATCTGATCTTAAAATTTAGCAGACTCGACTGCCTCTGCCCATGTCCCATGTGAAAATTCGTGGACGGATGAGGTCTCTTGCCAGAATGGGTATCTATGCCAAAACGGTTAAAGCGTGCTTTCTCGAAAGAATTTCTGGACTTCGGAAATATTTCCCGCTGGTTTATTGGTTACTAACGAGGACCGACTTATTCTCAGCAGGTTCTAAAGCAGCTCCACAATATCAGAAGACATATCTACATTCAAATACGAGGAGACAAAGTTCGGGACGGATCCGTCTATAAGGTGCAAAATAGCATTAGATCAAGGCCCTTTCACCATTGAAATTTTTGAATTTAGGAAGCCTGGACGTATTTACGTGACTAGACACCAGCTACCGGGACTTTGGAGTGTCAGAAAATTTCTTCTCATTTCGCGTATTCTAGCCAGGACAAAACCAGGAGGCGAACGTTATCAGGAACCGTGAGAACTAAGCTCAACACGCGACTAGCACGACGCAAACACCAGGTCCGTTCTTCTTCCCCAACTTCCATGTCGCTGAGCGATCTCCTGTATTTTGTGGACTGCGTACTCTCATCTCTTTCTCAACCCAGGAACCTTGTTGAACAAAGTGACATCGCGCCCTTGAGTATGGTAAATTCGTATTCATGTTCATTTGATCCTTTCCTTCACAGCTGACTTACCACTGCAGACTCCAATGCAACTACGGATCTCTTGTAGCTCGTCGATCTACGCAGTCCGACAACAAAAGACGTGCTGGCTCCAGGTGCTGGTCCATTGCTGCACGCGGAAAGACAATATGAGAAGTTTTACACGTTAGGATGTCGGGGGCGATTTATGTACGTTTTCTACTCTTAGTTAAAATGCATGGTCACACGGAGTCATTGACACGCTCTCTTATCGTAGCTCTGAGACGACCTTTCTGAAATTCCTATCGCGGTCGTACCTCTGGGCATTCCTTACTGCCACCAGCGCATGATCCGATCCCCATCCTCGTTGAAGGAGCTTTTCCCTCAAGAGTGACTATTTGAACTTCGGGTGGACTTCAGCTCTGGCTTGAACTGTCAATCCCAGCTAATTGGCCTCGTCATTTCTCGGTATGTTCTCCAGGCTCCTCTTTTCAGTAGAAGTTGACTATAAATTGCTTTATTTTATGCGACATTCCAGCCACTCCAAGGGAATCAAGCTATTTGAGTTCGGCGCCGACTCTCCAGAACGGCGCTACTTAAGTATATACCCTGTTGCTTTTCCGCCTTATGCTGACCGTTTTACCTAGGCATAAGTTTCGCATCGGTTTCTTTCGAAAAGGCTGCAGTACTGAATATGGAGACACGGCACGACAGGGAGAGCTGCTTCAGCTTATCCCTATCGCGAGGAAGTCTTGTGCTGCGGACTTCAACTAGGTAAGGTATTCCTTAATTCTCAATGTTTGCCACATCATGAACTCGGTTTTATTATCCAAGAATGAAGTCATCCTAAATATCTCCTATAGTGCTGGGATCGGACACTATGCTGGTCAATTTACCTTTCATTTTATTCTGACATAACCCTTCCCACCAGCTTTGAGCGGCCGAAAACCTCTTTTGACGGATCTTCAAGACGTGACGTCTCGGACGGTGAAGATTTAGCCTGACAAGCTGGTCATTACATGGTGGAATTGAAGGAATGCGAGGATGGAAACTTTCAGTGCTAATCTACATGCATGACTCAAGTCGACGTCATCCTGGGGTCATCCCAGCTTCCAACTTTGTTATGGATGGCTCCGACTTCAGGCCTCAAAAGTTACGAGCCACACCCATTTCACCAGCTGCACTGAAGAGCCTTCAGTGATTGAGGAGTGAATTTCCTGTGCAAATTTGTTCTCCACTCACTAGTATGTGCTCCATTACTCATTGCAGAATATTGTTGACGTAGCTACTGTGATCACGGGGAAAATGTTAGACTACTGATTTTAATGGACTACTTACACATGTATTTCGTAAATAGTATGTGCTGCCCAGTGCCTATCTAGAGCCTAAAGTGTTGAATAGATGGAGGTGGAAAGCAAGGACGCAAAAAAAGCTTGAAAAAGCATTATTTAACACTGTGAGAATAATCTTCGTTCAATGTGCAGCCCGTTCACCCAACATTCACCTTTATCGATCTCATTCTTCACCATACCTTTCTTCAATGTTCTGCCTGCTGTGGGCCTTATACATTGAATGCACCTTGTAGTACACGAGCAGCTCTGTTCAGGAACATCCATGAAGACCATTGAGGTGTGTTTCTGCCTTGTCTGATCATTCGTCTTCCCCACATCTTATTTTTGTCTTTAGCGAAATTACAGCACATTTACAGCCAGTACACGTATCCGTGCAGCTGCACCCTCTCATGGCCTCAGAAGCTTTCAACTCATTCTTAAGAGGCTGAATACGCGAAGTTTTATGTGTCAGGGAGGGTTAGAGGGGATCCGGAACTACGTACGTTTGCATGTGTGTTTCTGTCGTAAGAGTTACTGATCATTTGTAGTATTCTACCTAGGTTTCTTTGTAATTGCCATTGCAATTGAGTCTTTGGGTTTCTCCCTCGCTTCCGCTTCCATGTCCCAGTTCTAACCCATTTTCGAAGTCGAGGGAGGTGTCTATCTTGGAAGACTGCATCCGGAGTCAGTTACGGTGTTTTCACAGGTATGCCTTCTTATCACTCGCCATCTTCTCAACAGATTAGGGTCTAATTCTCTTTTTCGTATGCAGAAGCCCTCCAGGCGACATCTGAACTAAATTCATTCCTAGCTGTCGGAATTTAGGTGGGTAATGACCCTCTCCTGTCTCTTCCATTCTACACTGATCTTTCTTTGTATACGTTAGAACCTTGTCTGGCTATAACGTCGCTCAGTACATTCGACTTAACTGTGAAGACAATGCCGGCGAGGATGGCGAGGAATACCTGTACCGGAGAGACTAAACCAATGTATGTGATTCAACATGATCCTTCGTCACCACGTCATTGAATTTACTCTCCTTAGCAACTTAGGTCGACTTTTGTTTCAACTCTTCAAAGCTGCATGCAATGGCGCCTCCAGGGCCCTATACCTCTTCTTTCTCAAGTCCAATGCGTCCGTCTATCACAGCATCTTGATTTCTATCTTCAAGCCCATTTCCGCCTGTGCTAGTCCATATTGCCCACGATACTTGGCCCGACGGCAGCTCTGTCAGATTAGACGGCGTAATCAGCTTCCGCACCTGGGTTACCAGTCGCCATCTATCTTCGAAAGTCGATCTTTGGTGACAACTACCGGCTCGCAGCAAGCTCTATGGATGGTGCTTGACGCCGGTGAAGGATTGCAGTGTTGCTTCTCCCTCTTCTCCATCTCTCAGGCCCAGCTCACGTGTGAGTACGAGGTCGAGGGCGACTACTACTTCTTCCACAAATTAGACTGGACCCTCAGGCACCTCCTCCCACATATCCACCTTGTCAGTTTCGCCCTCTGCAAACAGGCCCGTCTCCACGCTGTACAGTGCGACGGATAGGACGGAGATGATTACGTCATTCAAAACTGGCTCTAGTGGCTTGTTCATGGTTCCACCATTTCCAACACGCCTCCCTGAGACCCTGAAGCCCTCAAATGAACCCTCTCCTCTCCTCTTCACCGACGTGACATGTCCACGTCTGTGCTGTCGCTGCCGATGCCGAATCTATGTAACGACCTAACGACAACACTGTTACGCTGGGAACCTTGGGATAGCCATTAATCTCGGAAGAGATGAACCTACGCCTGCCGGTCCTTGATCCAGGAGGGTCTCTACGGCGAATTAGATTGTCGATTGTTTGATTTGGGGGACTGCAGGAGGTCGGCGAGGGTGGGAGTGGGTATGACGTGGGCGCAATTTTCATTGGACCAGGCGAGCAGGGGAGGGTTGGGAGTCCTCAGGGAAGTTTTTGGCACGACCTTGGATAACCTAGGAGCGTCAAGTACGAGTCCTATGGTGACTGGAGCTGTAGCTGTTGATGGTCGTGGGGAAGGAATTCGAGCTGGGATTGTGGGAGTGATTCGAACCGGGATTGAGGGAATACCTACAATGTTGAGAGCCCTGAATAAGGTTCGTCATTTTCTCTCTTTGCTCTCTTTCCTTTTATTTTTTTTCTGGATTCTGATCGTTCTTCTCGACTCTTTCCAGACCTACGTAATTCTCTGTAGACTCCACAGCGAAAAGAGTTAAATTCGACCTCTTCTCTGCGTACGCACGCATGTGGGTTTCCCGGTCGGCAGCAGCAACCTCACCTCTTCAGTCGTTGCTGGGCACCTCGGCAGCGGCAGTGGCAGCAACAGCCTGCTTGTGCTTAAATTCAGTGTTCCCGTCATCGCCTCCTCATGATTGGTGGAGAGACGTGTTTGGAGCTTTTAGAGGCTGGCTGTCAACCTTGGAAGGGCGGATATACGAAATCTGGATGATCGTCAGTCTTTTTTACCTTGGTTCTTATTTATCATCATTTTCTAACGCGTTGTACAGATCCCAATTCCCAGCGAGCACTTCAACCTTTCCTCAAACGACCTACTCGCCCTCTCCATCTCGTCTCACTCGTAACTATAGTCCAGTGTCCATACCATCAATTTCAGTATCACTGCCGCTTTCAAATGTAATGGAACAGATGTTGTGAGCATGTACGACGCGAGTTGAACGTCTCGCTAGGCTCAGCTCCGCACCACCCCTTCCAACCTCCAAGTCCACCACCTCCAATGTACCGCCTTCAATCCCTCAAACTCACCAGACCCACAAAGGGTGGTCAGGATGCTTATGAAGACTAACGGAATGTCGGAGTTTAAATTTCTCTCTGAGTCACCACGAAGCATGTTATCGATTCCATCCTCCCACTATATTGCCTTCTCTATCTCGCACTGACCTCGTCTTCAACCATGTCCCAGCTGCCTATTTTACCAGACACAAACCCCTCGCGAGCGGTATTGGACTCGTTTAGGATATCTATTGCTAAACGTCTCTCCGAGACCCTTCCTCTGACTCTTGAACAAGCTTTTGCCGGTGTAGACTATGGAAAGAAAGGAGAGGATTTCACGGTCGCGTTGCCTCGATTCCGACTACCCGGGAAGGTAGCGGAGATTGCAGCAACGGTCCTCGAAGGGGTGAGTCGTCTTTTCTTTTCAGCCCCCAATTCCTGCTCCTAAACCAAATTTCGATGCAGTTCCAACCGGACGAATGGATCGAGTCCATCGTTATTGACAGATCTTTCCTTCACTTCCGAGTCAATACTACAAACATGATTTTCCAAGTTCTCAACCAAGTGGACGCTCTCACCCATCTTACACCCTCTGGACAGCCCGAGTACGGCTCCAACGATTCTGGGAAGGGCAAAGAGTCGTCATCGAGTACTCCTCGCCCAACATCGTCAAAGAATTCCACCTTGGCCACTTACGGAGCACCATCATTGGTGCCTTCCTCGCTAACTTATACAAGGCCTGTGGGTGGGAGGTCATCTCGATGAACTACCTCGGCGACTGGGGAACTCAGGTAAATTCGCCTCCTTCTCATTATCTACTTGGCTTCTTATCACCGCAATCATCATTCTCAGTTTGGCATGGTCGCTACTGGCTACGAGAAATACGGCTCCCAAGCAGAGTTCGACCAAGACCCGATCATGCACCTGTACAACGTCTACGTCAAAGTCACCAAAGATCTGGAGACCGACCCAAAGGTAAAAGTCGAGGCCGCGAGGTGGTTCAAGCGAATGGAGGATGGCGACGAGGATGTGCTCAAGAAATGGCGCGGCTGGCGAGAGACAAGCCTGGAGAAGTACCAGGAGGCGTACGATCAGCTCAATATCAAGTTTGATGTATACACTGGAGAGAGCAACGTCAGCAAGGAGTCGATGGACAAGGCCTTCGCGCAGCTTGAGGACATGGGGCTCATCTCCGACAGAGACTTCGCCAAGGAGGTCGATCTGAACAAGTGGAATCTTAAGGCGCCAATCGTTCGCAAGACAGGTGCGTGATCAGCACTTCAGTCTCATACCTTAACTGTCGCTAATAGTTACTACCTACCCAGACGGAACTTCTACGTACCTGACGCGTGACATCGGTGGAGCGATTGAGCGCTACGAGCAATATAAATTCGATAAAATGATCTACGTTGTCGGCGCTGCACAAGACTTCCACCTCGCCCAATCTTCAAAGTCCTCGAGCTCATGGGCTTCCCTTGGGCCAAAAACCTCCTGCACATCAACTACGGGATGGTTCAAGGAATGAGCACCCGAAAAGGGACCGCGTCTTCCTCGACCAGATCATCAAGAAGGCAGGCAACGTTATGCATGAGCAGATGAAGAAGAACGATGAAAAATATGCAGTTATTCAGGATCCGCAGGCGACAAGTTTGGAGATCGGGATTACAGGCATTAAGATTCAGGATATGGCTGCTAAATGGTTCGTTTCAATTCTCCTTTCCTCGCCTTCTCTTTCCGATTTTGTTGTTAACGGCCTTTACGGTTCCTCCAGAATCAATGACTACACTTTCAACTGGGACTGCATGCTGTCCTTTGAAGGTGATACTGGGCCCTACCTCCAGTATGCCCACTCCCGACTTGCCTCCATTGGGCGCAAGAACCCACAACTCCTGCCCCTCCCGCCCACATCGCAGATTGCCACGCACACCCTTGCTCAATACCCAAACGCGCGTGAGATCGCATTCCTTCTGGGCACCTACCCTGATGTTGTCAATGTCACGCTGAAGACACACGAACCCAGCGGGGTGGTGATGTTTGCGTTCAAGTTGGCGCATGCGATTTCGACGGCATGGGACAGGGTTATTGTTAAGGGCGAAGAGGATGTGGAGAAGGCAAGTGTGAAGATGTTTCTATATGAGTGTGCGAAAGAGGTTTTGGCGGCTGCCATGCATCTATTGAGCATCAGACCTTTAGAGAGGATGTGAACGTATTATGCATTACAAAACGAATATGTTTTTAAGTCACTCGTATTGGATAGAATGGTTACTTGTTCGTTGTCCTATGCCAATCATCGCTTCTCTGGCCTGCACCAACATTCATATTTAATATTCGGCACCAAATCTCTATTGGAACGCCGCCACATGCCAATGCTGGGCATTTGTTTTGTCAACTTCAATTGTGCCCCTTGCCTCTGGCTGCCGGCACCAATCTCCATCATCTGCATGGTCGTCTTCTCGTATACTTCGAATTTGATATATATATATATAAACTAGGTGTTAATTTCCATTTCCTTAATTTGTTATTGTCTAAACCATTATTGTTGTCATCAGTAGCAGGGTCTTCACTGTACCCACATGCCACAGTTTCGGCTCTACTTTCGAGAACTCGCATGCTGGGAGGATTTAATTCACGGCTGGTGAAGGCATGGGACTCCAACAAATCAAGTAGAGATGAAACAGTACTGATTAGCATAGACCCAGACACTTAATATATATTAATTACAAGTTCCTCGCCATGAAATTCCTTCTCACACTCTCTTGATCTGGGTCACTGTCATATCAGTCCAGCAATATGCCTCCACCAATAGCTAGATTGGATAGGGACGTCCTATGGCTGATTTTTTCCCTAAACGCTGACATGTTTAGTCCACTGGAGTACGATTGGGAGGAAAATGAGAACATTACTGGACAATTAGCTCTGGACACCACCCTAATCTCTTTGCGTGTGTGCGGGTCATGGAGGGATATTCTCTTAAATTCGCCATCGATTTGGGGAAAGATTATATGGCTCGAAAGACTGTACCAGCTCAAAAAACATGGATGAGAAGAGATTTTGAAGTGAACCGCGGATGCGCCTCTATACATCCTAGGATTCATGCCATTCACTTATGACGAGTTTGGCAGTACATTTTTCAAACCACTTCTCAACAACAATTGGCTGAGAATCTGAAGAGTACATATCAGGATCAACCATGCCAATGAGGAATTCCCAAATTTGTGTCTATTCCCTGCACCTTCCTTGGTATCGTTCAATGTACACATCAACTGCATCTATTTTCAGCCTTTTTCGAATCTGACATCCTCTTCTCGAAGGATGCTCCCTTACTTCAAGAGTTAGGAATCCATTCATCTGTTTTCTCTCTCAATCTTGGGTGCCTTGGATTACTCACCTTCATGTTCTCAAGTTGAATACTCCAGAAGTGGACCTGCTTGAAATCTTCAATGCCATCAGGAAAATGCCCCTCCTCTGGAGCTCAACCTCACTGATATACCAGGTCATTCAGATCTAAAATCTCTGGATTCAGAATCTATCATCCTCCCTCACCTGATCAATCTCCGCGTCCATGCGATTTCGAATTGCCTGCTGCTCTCACGCGTGCAATAAAGCCCGCAGCACCTTGTTCACTATCCTTCGACTCGACAATAACCCAGGACTCTGTCAATCTGGCAGATATCACTGCGCTATTAGCTCGTTATGGGGAGCCCTACTTTGCCTTCTGGAAGGAGCCATCCTTGAGTATCACTTTAACTGATGACTCTTTCTTATTTGCAGTCCCACAGGTTGGCGAACTACGACAGCTTCCTCCTGGAGCGGCCCATAATTCCGGACCTGGAATTCCACCTGAATTTCGCATTCGCCTCACGTCGTCGACCCCAGTCTTTGAGGACAGCAACCCATTTATTGCAATGTTCTTGAAGTATGATCTGTCCGCTGTTAGGGTTCTCAATCTCGGATTGGATGACTCGATACCTTTCACGAACATAAATCCCTTGCTTCAATTTCTTTCAAGGGTGGAGGTATTACAAATCAGCCCAATTGGCCTCCTCTCGCTCGTGCAGAGGATGGATTCATGGGTTGAAATGGATCCTGCTTCAACCATTCATGCATCTCTGCCCAACTTGCACACCCTACAATTTCGGTTATTTAATTTCAACAAACGCTCGCTCGGACTTCGACTTCTAGACTTTTATCAGTTTAGAAAGGATCATCGTCTCTCCCTTCCAATTTTGGACCTTGGAAAGAACCCGATGGCGGCCGACTTTGCATTTTTGGAGGCGATGACTGGGTTGAGAGTTGTATGGGAAGTAAATGGAAAGCAGTCAGAGTACATGTGCGGCTCTGGGAATTGGTGGAAGCTCAGGTTCAGATCCTTGATGATAAAGATACATGGTTAATTGGTCAAGCCATAGTAGGGAACAATGTGCCTAGATCAAATTTGCCTTCGATTATTGTAAACGCGCCCTGACGCTCATCTTCGAATAGCGATAATGAACTTGAAATCCCTCGATTGTGCGGGGAGGTAGAGTAATTAGACGCTATATAGAAAACAAGGAGAAAGAAATCAAGCCAATATGATTACTTTATCTCTTTCAAGGAACGGGTATCGACAAACCTTTGACTTGTCTGGATTTCGTCATACTCTAGCCGGGCTGGGTATGAGAAGTACTCATCAGGCCCCAGGGTTTAACAGTCCAGGCTGTTGAAAACCCGGAAGAAAAACAGGATGGTAATGAAACAGAATAATTCTCTATTCACAGAGCTGACATTGAATAAGGAAAAGAGGACAACGTAAGAGAGGACTGTTTATCGCGGCACAAGCTGAGTGTGGCATGTTTCAATTTTCGCATACCGTCACCAGTTAAATGTTACGCGTCGCACCTTTTTTCCTCCCGCCCATCGTCCATCTGCTAATCCCACTGAACATTCCCTCGATTCTCCCCAAAGTTTTGTATCTGCTGTCGGTGAATTCTTTCTCCCGCCCATCATCATGACCATACGTCTGCCAGCTTCTCTAAATTCTGCTTCCATTCCGACCTGACTACATCCAATCTACAGACGCTCCCTTTTCCACTCGATTGCTCTGAGGTCCTGTGTCCACCGACAGGTGCATGAACTATTTGTCGCAACCGCCATCCGATTCCCAGCCGGTTCACTCCTAACTCGCCATTGGAAGAGACGAGCAGGAAAGGGCAGGAACGGGTAGGATGGTCTTCGGTGTTCAGCATGAGGACACCTCGGGTCAGCTCGTTGTGCTGGTGGATGGAGGCTGGTGCCTGTGCTGGTGCTGGGGCTTTAGCAGTGGCGTTAAGGGTGCCGTACTGAAGCTGTTGGCATTACTGGCATTGTCAGTGACCCTCAACTCACCCTCAACTTCAGCCTTGATGGATACTCCATCTATCCCTGGTCGAAAATCTTGGGATCCATACGGTTGATGGGGCAGATGCCACCACCACCGCCACCACCACTGCCACCGCCAGGAGTCTTGTCAAAAGCAGCGCTAGCGACAGTTCGAGTTTGATTTTCCCTCTATCGGTTCCACCACCTCCAACACACCACCCTGAAACTCTGAATGAAACCCTCAAATGAACCCTCTCCTCTCTTCACCGGCGTGACATGTCCACGTCTGCACTGTCGCTGCCGCTGCCGCTGCTGAATCTATGTGATGTGTTCGAGGCTTTCTCTCGAAGGCTGGCTGGCAATTCAACCTCAGAGAGATATGCGAATCGGATGATCGTCAGTCTTTTTTTTTACCTTGCTTTTTATTCATCATCATTTTCTAATGTGTTGTACAGATCCAAATTCCCAGCGAACAATTCAACCTTTCCTCAGATGACCTATTGCACCTTTGTCTCACTCATGACGAGAGTTCAGTGTCCATACCATCGCTTTTAATATCACTGTCATTTTCAAATGTAATGGAACGGATGACATGAGCGTTTCGTTTCCGATATGAGGTGAACATCCCGCCGGCCTCAGCTCCCACACCGTGCCTTCTTCTTCTCAGCTCAAGCTCCAACCTCACAAGTCCACCACCTCCAATATACAAGTGGGGGGAGGTCGTTGGCATTTTAGCTGGCTGATATCAGCTCGATTGCGCTGGTGGTGATGTTGGCATTGGTTGATGGTGGTGATATTGGTGGATGTGGATGGAGATGGAGAGGTCACTGTTACTGGTGTTGGCATCGGTGCCGCCGCCGCGCCGCCGCTGCTACTAGAGCTGGAGCCACTGGTGATAGTGGTGTTCGAGGCGAAGTACAGCCTGTCAAGAGGCAGAGATGTTACCCTCTCTCAGTGCAGTGGCCAAGTCACTTCCTGGAGATATCACAGGCCCAGTTCAACCCTCAAGTTCGACTCCTGTTCACACCTGGGTCAACGTCACCTTCGTCTTCGACTTTGCCCTCAGCCTCAGCTTCTTTCATGCGCTTAGTTCGAACTTGGACTTGGATCCAGCTCCTGCCTGGGCGAGTACTACCTCTGCTCCTAATCGGATTTCGGCAGAGTCTCTGGCGTCCAGAAGCTAGTCGTACATACCATCACGAGCAGTTACAGTCAATTCGCTTAAGCAGCGGCAGTGGCAATAGCAAGATCCTGCGAGTCCCACTGGCAGCCCGCATGGAGTCGCTCCTTTGTTCCTGAACCCGAGCATGGAGATGAAGTTGAAGCTGTGGGTGGGGAAGTGACTGAGGATGAGAAGGAGAAGGAGAAGCAGGTGGGTTGATGGTTTGACGAGAAGGAGGGAAGAAACTTTGAAGGTGCTGAATGAGGAGGAGGAGACGTCATTCAGTATCTCAATCCCAATCTCGACTTCGGACTCAACTTTAACCTGACTCCAAATGCCTCCCTCAACGTCTATCATTGACCCTCGCTCACATCAACACTCAACAACGCGGTGTCACCTTCAACACCGAATACTCCTCAGCCTCAGACGGAGCAAGTACATCATTGACTCCTGGTCGGAAATCTACTAGGATTGATCAGCGGAGGTCGGCGATTCCCTGACATTGTGGAAGTATTGGCAAGTCCGTCACCAGCAAAGTTGCACCTGTCGCTACGAATAAGGTATACACAGTATATAAATGCCGCTCTTATACAAATTTGTCCGCCAGAAATGGCACTATGCTTCATAAATTATCACGAGCTCCTGCTGAATGCTTGCGTCAGTTTGAAAATTAGATAACATTCACATTATAACTCACTTTGGAGTTGATCATCAGACTTCCGGACAATTCGAAAGATGCGCACATGAGTCGGCTGCTTGAACTGGGATTAAAAAAAGGTAAGCTAGTGTAACAAGGGATGAAGAAAAGTGAATAATCACTCCATAGAGTAGGCTTCAAGGGCGATGACAGGGACAAGGAGGCCCTGGGCATCAGCCAGAGACTGAGGCAGGTAGCCCATTGCTGTTCGAAAGCGCTCTGCAATTTGGTGCAGATCACCAGATGAAGAGTCTAATGTTATGGGTGTCATGCTTAGTAGCAGGTAGATCAGCTTGGCCGTTACGAGGCGAGGATGTTTGCGACGTTGGAAGACCCGCGCGATGTTCTCAGGCTGCTGGCCATGGAGAGCATTTTTTATATCTCGTACGACACCTTCATAAGTACTTCTGAAGACGATTTCAATCTTCTCGAGTACGGTCGGCATGGAGCCGTTGAGGAAATTTTCAACACCCAAAACTTCATGCTTCACGGGTATACTTATACGGATGTGAGTCAAGCATTCCAAACCCGCGAGGTCATCACAGTTTGACAGGTTAATACAATCAATTGGGCAGACAATCCTGTTAAAGGATGTAAGCTACAATATCGTCGAGGCTGCGGATTTGCTTACAGGGAAAGAGACGTAAGAGACGCTGCTGCATGTGCAAGTATTCCAATTTTTGATACATCTTCTTGCTTATAAAGCTTCACTTCGAGGTGTTCGAGTTGTGAAATGCTGATATGCATTGTATCATGGATCCGCCTGAAGCGATAAGTTCCTAGGGGTATGAGGTTGGTACACTTTGCTGTCGAATGTCGCGGTGTCGCAGTCATGCTGGATAGCGAGAGGTCGGAAGTTGTGGGGTGCATGATAAGAGTCATCAATGACTCTGCGAGTTCAGTCTTAATATTGTCCAGGCAAAAGGACATCAGGTTCGGCGCTTGACTGATTAAGAGCCTGACGAGTTCATTCAGGATTCGCATCTCGATGTGATGTTCAGCCCAATCCGTAATTTCCAACTTGTGAACGGCCCCACCTAAATTGGACGGATACTTCAACAGGTTAATCAGACATTTCATCCTACTTTCCATTTCAGTTTCCGTCTGAAAATGGAACGGTCTATGGTCTAGAGTTCGATGCATGTCAAGCTTTATTGTGGAGAAGAGCCGCTGCTGGGATGGGTATCTGAATGATCTAGAAACAAGCGAGCAGGCCAAAAGATGAAGGTTGGAGTCGATGTGAGAGACATGTTCGATGATTTCGTCGATTATTTCTTGAGGAATATCATAAGGCTGGTTAACAAGCGGTGGTGTTATGAGTGGGCGGACATGCTGAAGGGTAGTCCCTTGTTCCGGGTTTGGCAAGCCGTAAGCACCGCCTCACGTCACGTACATCACGTCAACGTGGTTCCCTTCGTGATACTAACAGTTCCTGCCTGCCATGCGCGTCTGAACAACTCCGCAGCAGCGTCCTGTTTCATGTTTTCTTCTTTCTTTCTTTGTTGTGTCTCTCAGCAGTTTATCCTCGAGCCATAATCTTCCTCTTCACTTACTACCTGGTATCACAAATGACTTGGATCGATCTCTACTAAACCCCGCCGCAAATCCCGACTTCTTCGGTCAGAGGTCGATCTACAACATCATCTGGAGCTGCTTGGTGACGATCTTTGCCTGTACATGGATCGCCGTGCACCCCAACCTTCCAGCCCCAAAGGATGGCGATATACGTGTCTTTGCGCGCCATTTGGCCATTATGGGATACCTCCTTCTCGCACCGGAAATGGTTATTATCTGGGTTGCACGTCAATATATTGCTGTTCTAGAGATCTCGCAGCGCCACTCTGGTACGTGAGTTAGAATTATTCACTGGATTCCTTCAGTCTGACTTCGTCATTAGATAGAGGATGGACCAAGACCCATGCCTTTTTTCTCGTAATGGGGGGTTTCATGCTTTATGAAAAAACCAACCAATACGAACCTTGGAATATTGTGAATTCGAAGAATTGCTGGAACAAGGAAAAATCGACTGGCCATCCATTACGGAGGAAGAAATCAACGACAAGAGTAAAGGTGACTACTTATCCAAGGCTGCTGTCCTCCTCCAAACCTCGTGGTTCATTGCCCAATGTATCGTAAGAGGGAGGTACAGGTTGGCAGTGACAGAACTGGAGGTTATGACCCTCGCTTTCGCTGCTATTACGATTGTTATTTATTCCCTTTGGTGGCACAAACCTTTGGACGTCCGAGTCGCCGTTCCAGTTCATTTGAAGGAAGGAGACCACGTTACAGCGAGCCCAATCACCCTGGAAAAAATTTCCTCCTTATCGGAATCGGGTAAGGAGATCGCCGGTGTCGACGCCATTGACACGGAACCACGTAAGGATCTACCGCGTTCACCCTCTTCAGACCACACGCTACCACCATCACGCACCTCCGTACCCGAGTTACATATTTCCACAAAGAAATCAAGCCATAAAAGCTCGGAATCTCTCCGACAATCATCTCTTCCTATCACCACTTCTCCTCATCCCAATACCCAAAGTCCCATCGTCGACCTCATACCCAAGGATACTCTATACGTTTCCGAGCCCATCTTAAAGAACAGCAACAAAAACACGGCATTTGGAAGGGTACAGCATATGTTCTCAAAATAGAGAGGCAGATACGAAAATCGGCCTAAGAGAGAAAGCCAAGTTGATTTAAGTCAAGGAGTTATCACTCTCAACAGACAACGACTGACCCGTTCGCGTTGGCACCAGTCGCAACGACGCTGAAGTCGTGGCGATCTTGATGACGGGTGAAAGAATACCAGTGATCCTGTTGAAACTACTGGCGATGGAGTCTCCAGTTCCGCGATGAGGTGCCGGGAAGACCTGGTGATCAATGTACTTGTAAACGAAAGGACATGGGCAATGGGAAATGAAAACAATGTACCTCTGGAGTATAAGCGTAGAGTACGCCGTACATCTTAATAACATTAGCATAAGCAACACTCGCACGTAAACCTTGTACTCACAGCATTCCTACAAAAGACCATCAGTCCAATATACGAAGAAATAATAACAAAGCAACGTACGAAGTGACTGAAGTCGTACAGGTATATCCAAGAACAGCCGCCTGGCTATTGCTCGTCGTAAACAAGAACAAGAAAATCCCAGTAAGCGTCGTCGACACCGCCATGACCAACTTCCTCCCCCCAAAGGAATATTTCCCACTGCGCCTCGTCCAATCAACCACCGCACACGCGATGAGCGAACCGGGAATACCAAGGACGGAGACTATCGTGTAATTGCGGTATGTGACGCTGACGGAGCTGTTACTGCTGGGTACGCGATCCCGCAGATAGAAAGGGAGGAAGGCGCTGAAGAGCGGATAGGCGAGCCCGATGAGTCCTGGAAAGGGACGTGAGAAGGTCAGGCTGGGAGAGGCAATAATGTGGATGGATGGATGGATGGGACGTACCCCATAAGAAAATCGTGATTGAGCTGTTGATGGCCAGTTTTCTGCCAGCGAAGAGAGGCTTGACGTGTGACAAAGAGAGGTGCGAAAACGATTCTTTCACCACCTGCAGCATGGTCCTGGGTGGTAATGTCGAACTTCCTTGGATTTCCTGGAGTTGGTCTAGCGTCAAGGAGATCGATTTACCGTTCTTGTGTGCTAAATGCTGCATGACCTGTGACTCTAAATGAGGGAAATGGCAAAAAAACATGTAGGAGGGTCAAACCTTGATCGCCTCCTCATCCCGCCCATTTGCAATAAGATATTTCGGTGATTCTTGGAGGTTGAAAATGAAAAAGCGGCAGATGAACATCAAGAGGGTGAGGGCGCCACTATCGGGATATTGGGTAAGCTATCAATGACGTAAGAAAAAGGTTGCTAGCAACTTACAGCGTATAGCTGAATTAACGGAAAAATTAGCATTCAAATCCATTTTAATTACAAAGATATGGATGACTTACAAGGTGTATCTCCAGCCCATATTCTCGGCCTTGGGGCATTGGCCTACTGGTACGTCACTTGCGCAGGAAAAGTTGCCAATGAAGCCCCAAGCTACAACGGAAGCTACAAGCTGACCAATAGCCACCAAGCAGAGAGGAGAGTTAACGTCCACTGCAGTAGTATTCGTTAATGTCAACATTTTCAAAAATCGGCGGCGGCGGCGGCTCGTACCTGATACGATCCGGGAATGTGCTCCAAGTATAAGGCACTGAATGGTTCTGCTCAGGAGAGATCTCAATGGGCACGGGGGGCATACCATCAACGGGTAAGCTTGATTCAAACGTGATCAGAGTCAGGTGAAGAACACTTGATAAGGCGTACTCACTTTCCACAACACCAAATCCTAGACACGCCACTAACGCTCCGAAAGTCGTGAAATTGGGGGATCCTGCAGACGCGATAACCGAATACCCTGCTAGAAAAAGGGTAATCTGCTCGAGAACATGAGCGAGGAGCACCGGCAAGGTAGAAGAATAACAGACTGACATTAAACGAGACTTTCTTCCATCAAGTCCGCCAGGACACCCATAAAGAAGCACCAATGATGAGACGACATATAGCGCGAGCGTAGCGAATTCCACGCGAACAGGGTTCAGCTCCTGCTGAACTTGGGGTAAGACGATGGCTACCCTTGCACCAGATGTCTAAACTCCACAAATGAAGTTAGCTCGTGCGGCTTTACTGCTGGAAAGGCACTTACTATCGCCATCCACCCAAAGCCCGTGAGCACGAAAAGCTCTATCTGATATCGTCCGAACCGATCCTGATGCAGACGTGTCCGTATGAGCCTCAAAGAGAGTCGCGGGCAGACTTACTCTTCTTGTAAACATTATTAACTGGAGACGGTTAATATTGAATGCAGTGAAAGAAGACTTTACACGTACTCAGGGACATTCAGCTCGTATGCCTGTTGACCCCTCTCCGTATTGAGTTCCGTAGATCTCAGCCTGCGTTTCGAGGTAAGGTCCAATCCCCTTTTCAATGCTTGCTTCCTTGTCGTTACTCGTCATGACGCGTTAGTCGTGAAGGCTCGTTAGTGATAGCGTTGGAATGGACGGCTCCAGCAGAGGGACGGATAAAGCTGGCAGACGACTTCATTTAGCCTATGGCTATGAGATTATATATATAGAAGCAAGCTCACCAACCGTATGGACAGATAACTTTCATATCGAACGTGCTTCGTTCCGTGGGATCCGGCTCCATCAATACGCTTAAATATATCCTTCTGGCAGTCATAGATATACAGGGTGATAAGCATTTAGAAACCTAGGAAAATCGGGGGAGTAGTGTTGGAAAAACATAGGATTGACCATGACGGTAAAAGCAAGATG
>JADNYJ010000638.1:0-17418 GCA_015501075.1 Gymnopilus junonius | reverse complement strand
CATCAGCCTGCCTCAAACGTTTGACAGACAAACCTGACTGAGACGACTCTCCCAATTTGCCAGTCCAGATCTGGTTTCTTCCAGTAAAACTGACGGATCCAGTCTCTAAGTAACAATTTTGAGAAGCAGATCCTTTGAATATATTTTGCATGTAACTCACAGGCTCTGATGAGTCTTGTTTTACATTAGACATTCTGCCTTCAAAATAGCGTTGTCTGTCTTGCATCTCTAGAACAATCCCGGCCGACGCCTCTGGGTCGTGAAGATCGTCGATGTCAATTTGAGAATAGGCATCCTAAAGGTAGTCAGGTATGATGAATAACATGATGAAGAATGTACTTACTTCTCCCGGGTCCAGTCTCCGCCGTTTTGCTGGAGGAATCTCGCCTCTAGAATTGCATTCAAGCCAGTGATGCAGAGTAATAAAGGAACACCTTACAATGCAGAATTAAGTAACCGTTCTGAATGTTCGTTGAACTTTCGGATGAGTGGCAGGGCTGCTTTTTGCCTTCCAGCTCGCATCGTGACATCTTTTTCATTCCCTGTCTAGTCTGCATTGGACGAACTTCGGGTATTGAAGGTCGGCCAATCACTTACATCATCATGGTCCTCTAATGTTGCTGCCAGGTCAACAAATGCTTCTACCTGCTCATTTCGGGGACGTCTCGGCTCCAGCTCTTGCAGAGGACAGGATGAGTTGAAGTCCAAATGTCGACTAAGCGGGCCCATACTGACCGTCATCATCTCTTTCCAGATATTTGTCAAAATAGGGTCATCTTTGACGACATGTTGAGCGGCAGAGGAACGAATGGAGGCGCGATGAGCATTAAAAAGCTTGGACTGAAAATACCGTTTCCAAAGTGCTCTTCGGAAAGCTTGTGAATCCTTCAATGTTGAACTGCGTTTAAAGTCGTGTAGAAAAGAGCCTACTTTATTTGGTACGTTTTCGGAATATGCCTTAGCTACGATAGGATATTCATCAAAGATATCATGCACAAGTTGAGGGGTTATTCGAATTTTGATTTCGCCGCCTTCGACAGCCTTGGGCGGGGGTCTACTAGTTGACCTGGCTTTCCTTTCTTCTGCCCCTCCGAAGCGGCTTGTGCTAGAATTAAATGCTTTACAAAAGGTCAGTTAGAGGGCTAAACTAGGCATATTATTCCCGCACCTCACGGCCATCCCAGAACTCGGCCTCTGTAATCTGACCGGTCATAACCAACTCCTTGTGCAATGCTCCCAGTTCCGGATTGCTCATGAGTACTTTTTTTCGTAATCGAAAGTCGCTCGCCGGGTCATTTCCCGTGATGACTGGCGTCGATCTCCTGTCGCCACTGACGGAGGGTGCTCTTGAACAGATGAGCGCGAGGGTGTCTGTGCTGGACGCGGCGTTGACGCAGAAGGTGTGGATGAGACAGAGATAGGAAGCGTGGAGGCATTGATTGGAGGAGCGGGAGTTCTGGAAAGGGGGAGTGGCACGCTTTTGTTCCGACTTATGATTGTCGTGAGCTCTTGCTTAAACTTTTCGCAATCGACGAGAGCAACGGGTTTGTCGGAGATAAATGTAAAATTGTGACCAGTAGAGTCTCCGACGAGTGAAAGCTTTAGCTTTACTTGAGGAGCACCCTCCTTGCTACAAAAGAGTGCTAACAGACAATGGTAAGTCATTACAAGAATACAAGAGAAGACCGTCAGGCTCACAAGCCGCATCAGCATATGGAACGCGTATGGAAGGTACCTTCTTCCCATCCTGCGTCCATTGGAGTGGGTGTCGGTGAGCTCAAGCAGGCCTGGCAATTTCTTGCAGGACGCCTTTGCTGTGCACACCGTGGTTGGCATAAGAAACGCCTTAGAATTATGTAAGCGATATCATTTCTTTCAATCTAATTTTAACTCTCAAATTTACCATCATCTTGTATTTTCGTTAGCTATGGCGTCCCCTAAAAAGCAGCTCATAGTCTTCGACTTTGACTGGTGCGGACTATCGTTTCTATTTCTATGGCACTCTTTCCTACCTATAACTCAGGTCAATGGCAGACCAGGACACCGACCGATGGGTATTCGAAGTCCTTGCTCCCGATCTCCGTCGAAAGATGAAGACCCTGAAAGACGAGATCCAATGGACCGATCTCGTGTAGGTGCCTGCCATCTGAATATGGACCATCAACTTACTCTTGTCAAGGGCACAATCTCTGCGAGAGGCTCACAGTCGGTCGATTACCAAAGAGCAGATCATCCATGCCCTGCAAATCATGCCCTATGTTCGTCCCCTTTCACCGCTCATCTATCTACTGCTAATCCAGGCTTTTAGCACCCAGCCATGGTCAGGGCAGTCACTAGTCTCAAAAATAGAGGAGAAACGACATTCTTATGCCTATCCAATGCCAATTCTGTCTTTATCTCGACTATCCTGGAGGTATGATCCATCTCAGTTGTTGACGGTTCGCTATCTCAACGGCTACCTCAGTCTAAAGGCCTTCAAAGCCTTTTCGAAGAAATCATCACGAATCCTGCTGAATGGGATCCTTCAGGCTTGCTTAAGCTGAGACGGAGGGTTGACCCTGACGGCCCGCAGCACAGTTGTGCAGTCGGATGCAGCCCGAACATGTGCAAAGGTCAATGATTCTATCGCTCAAATTGTTTACGAGTTTTGACGCCGCCCCCATCTAGGAGAGGAGTTGGAGGCGTTCCTTTCCCGGAAAGGCGTTGAATTCGATCAAATTGCATATGTCGGCGATGGAACAAATGACTTTTGCCCCATTCTGCGCTTAAGAAGGTGAGTCGTATATTTGAGGGTCCATGTCTACTTTTATTAATGGCAGTTCGAATTTGATAGCCACGACACGGTCTTTTGCAGAACAAACCGCGGTTTACAGAAACGCATCCACAAAGAGGGTGAAGAAAAGGGTCTTAAATGCAAAATCGAGTACTGGGGAGGTGCCTGGGAGATCGAAGAAAAGTTCAGTCAATTATAATGTCTCGAACTTTCCGGTCTTAATGTCATCGATCAACGGATATATAAGTAACAGAAATAAGAATGGAATGACATCGAAACATCGAGTTCTTGGTTCGTGTAATTCATATAGCGGGCAACCTGTCGACCCGCGCGGACAAAAAGAATTTAGATAGGTGGAAGTTGCTGAGGAGAGACGTGGGGAACATATTATGAATTGCACGAAGAAAACTGAATTGCTGGCAAGTTATGAGTTGAGAGGGCGAGCAAGCATCCGTCTGTACAGTGTTGGGCAAAAGAAAAGGAATTAGAAAAGAAGAAAAAGAGACATAGTCCATTATCCTGGATCCATCATCGCTGCCAAGCGTCTATCCCACCGTTCCCCCTCCTGGCATCTTTTGAACCGGTGACTGTCTGCTGTGAGCCATCCGCAAGCTGAAACGGATTCCGCCCCTGACTGGGATTCATTTGACCCGACGGAATTACAGATGCACCATAAAACGAGGGTGGTACAGCCTGAGCAGGAGGAGCAATCTGTCTTGCTGGCGCAGGTGCTTGACCACTGTTGTACGTCTGGTACTGATCAGGTTGCATGGGCACATACATTGCGCCTATGTCTGTTCGCCTGTCAAGAGAATCGAAGGTCGAAACAGGTTGATTCTGGTTATAATTGGCTTGGTACCGGTTCCCACTCGTCGTAGCGTTACTGGTGTACGCTTGAGGAGGGCTTGGGATGACATTTGCGCCACTGTAAACCGCTCCCTGTCCTTCTCCGCTTCGAGCCGCCGACCTGACATTCGACATCACGGCATCCCTCCGGGTATTAGAATTGTCATCATCGACCACTATGCTCTGAGGTTGGTACGCATGCGACAGCTTGGACGGTGGCGGCGGATAGCGCGTCTGGGAAGACCAATTTGTCAAACCACTCGAAGCAGCCATTTCAGCCTGTTGCTGCAAGTACTCTAATTGCGGATAAGGCTGAGCAGCCGCTGCCTTGCCTGCCTGTCGACGTTCCCATTCGCGCATTGCATCATCTCGGTTAAGCACAGGAGTCAAAGCGTTCCGGCCTCCGATGATATCTTGGTTCATACGTTGCAGTCTAGCAAGGGCGGGAGGAACCCCGGAATCCATCTGGTTAATAGTGTTACCTCGCGGTCGAGAATTGGGGACGTAGGGGTTAGACGGGATGTTAGAAGCCAACTGAGATGCACCCATAGTACCTCCAGACGCATGATTTGGGAATTGGGAGTTGGAGACACCGGTTCCTAGTTGCCCGGTTCCTAATTGCCCGGTGGAATTTTGGTGGGTCAATCCACGGTGTCCCGCAGAGGGCGGGTTGGAGAGGTATTGCGCTTGCTGCTGCTGCTGTTGTTGTTGAGGTGGGGCTTGTTGCTGAGGTTGTTGATATGTCGAGGTAAGAGGATCAGATGACGCAGCATAGGTCGTGGACGTATGCTGCTGAGAAGTCGGCGGGGCAATGTAAGGGTTACGGAAACTGTTTGCAGCTTGAGACTGTGCTTGTGCCTGGGCTTGAGCAGTGTAAGCCTGGTGCTGAGCAAGGTGATGGTTGTAAGACGCTGCGTCTGTGTAAGCCCTTGTACCCTTGGGTTGAGAGGGTACAAGGCCTCCGTAGGGTCGTTTAGGATCCTGGCCAGCTGTAGGTGGCGACTGGTGTGCAACAGTAATGCCGTCGGGCTACAGAAAGCAAGTCAACTAGTGGCCTAGATGCTTGGAAGCGAAAAACATACCACAAATGGTTTCGTGTATTTTTCTCCAGTGATAAAGGGGTGTAGCCTCGCCTGCTGAGGGGTCCACCTAGTCATAGGGTTCAAATTCAACAGTCCTTGACAAAAATCGACAAACGCTGCTCGGTTGTTCAACTCTGCACGGCCAGAGTTAGTCCAAAGGAAGGTTTGAGTGGTATTAGAAACATACCTTTCTCTAGTTCGTGGCCCTGCCGCGAAGACTTCGAAGTCGGCATTGGAGCAGTATTAATGATTTCTGGTAAGGAAGTGGCCTTGAAATACTGCTTCCCAGGCTGCTCGTTGGTGTTATGTTCACGGGAATATTGTTCTATGCTTTTCAAACGATATTTTTTCTCGTTTTGATTGAGATGAGGATTCCATACTTCAAAGGAATCGAAGAATTGGCTTGTTTGTTTTCCACCATCCAGCATAGTCGGAGATGGCATCCTAACAAACGAATGTTTAATAAGAGAACCTTGAAAGTAAAAGTAAAGAGCATACCCAAGCATTTCAATAATCCGGGTAAGTTGGTTGTATTCACTGGTACCGGGAAAAAGAGGCAAGCCCAAGAATAGCTCAACGGCAATGCAACCTAGGGACCACATGTCGATGGCAGCATTGTATGCCATCCCCAGTAAAACTTCCGGGGATCGATAAAAGCGAGATTGGATGTAGGTATACACCGTCTGTCGCTCGTGACAAGCCGAACCAAAGTCGATGACCTTAATTTGGGGTGATTGAAGTCTAGATGGCATTGAGATATGAGGGGCTGAGCACTTCACAATGTAAAAGGGATCTTACGATTTTAATAGGATATTTTCAGGTTTGAGGTCACAGTGTATAAGGCGAGCCTCCTTGAGCACCGTAAGTGCATCCAATAATTGTGCCATAAAGACTTTGACGAGCTGTGTGCTTAACCCTTGGAATTGATTCTGCTTGATCAACTCATAAAGATTGGAGGACAGCAACTCGAACACAAGGCAAAGGTGGCTTCGATGTATGAAAGAATCTCGAAGCCGCAGGATGTGATGCTCATCATTAGGATCGCAGGATTTGTTGAGCTAGAAGAAATTAAGGGGCCAAAAACAATCTATTGCAAGAAATGCGCTCACCAACTCCAATATGGTCACTTCCATCATACTTTGATTGAAGTACGCGGGCTTGTTCTTCACCACCTTGACCGCCACAATCTCATGCGTCTTCATGTTCTGACACTTGACCACTTGACCGAACGTGCCTTGTCCCAAAATATCTAGAATCAGGTACCTCAAAGTCCGCGTTCAGCTGCTAAAATTTCCAGAAAGATGACGATAAGAACATACTTGTGACCGTCATCACTACCCAACCAATCGTTGACATAAAGAATATAATCATAGTCCTCGTTATCATAGCCGTCATTGTGTGCGGGCTTGCTGGGCTTGGTTAAAACACGTCTTGGGTTGTGAGTTGATTCGTATCGGAATTGAGGGTTGCAAATTCGATATGTGTCCAATATGTTGGTCGTTAGTTGCCGCAGAGGCTTTGTATAAAGATGAGAAAGAGTTGTGCTCGGAGCATTTAAGAAGACATACCGAAAGGTAAACACCGTCTGAGCCCATCCGTCGTCCTATGGGAGTTGCATCGAGTCTCGGTTGCAAATCATGTAACGTACGTACACGACGGAACCAGGCGCTCTTCTTTTTGGAGGAGGGTCAACAGCCATGGCATGGTCTGAAGAATAATAATGGGAGCCTTGACTGGTGTTCGGGTGCATATACGACAGAGGAGTGGACGGGTTTGAAAGGGAAGACTTGATGGCCTGCGTGCCGACGTGCAATTGCATTGGAGGATGAGGACTTGAGGTGTCCATTGCATAAGGAGATGGATATGTGTTTGTTGACATGCCCCCTGCAGAGTAGTTGCTGTTGCCGATATTTGAGGGCTGAGACGAGAACGACGACGAAATTGGAGGAGATTCGGTCTTGACTTGGGCTTGCGAATGGGTGCGACTGTGTGACTGATATGCAACAGGGTGTTGCCGTTGGTCAACCGCGTTTCCGTACTGGAAAGATGCGGTGGTGGTAGGAGAATACTGGGATCGGTGCGAATATGGGTCTAGGGGTGAATTAGAATAGGCGTGTTGGGCACTCGAAGAGGCGATCGTCCACCACGATTGGCAGAAGCGGAATTGACATCATGCTGGCCCGGCTGAAGGCGTTTTGGTGGTTGAGGTGCGGAGCCATTGTTGTAGTACATGTCAGAATATGGGTCGGGTGGAGAAGCGTTGGAGGTGTTGACAGGCGCACTTGTGGTCAACGATGGAGGCTGATATGCAACATTGGATGAATAGTAGGAGTTATGGGAGAGCTGGGGCTGTTGTCGTGGGCCAGCGATGGACTGGGAGTCAGCACTGGAAAGCGCCTTCGAGATCATCGGGCGGATGATGCCGCCGCATGCGAGTAGAGGAGATATTGGCACTGGGGCCTCCTCCCAACGAGGCACTGCGAGAGAGCTGGGTCTGCGCGGGGGCTGAATAGGGCGACAATGAGGATGGAATCTGTTCCTGCTCGAGGAGCTGGGAGATCCTGGGCTGCCTGGACGGGGCCTGGGCTTGATAGACGGCCTGCATGCGCTGAGAGGACGACTGGGGCGGGGGGCCTGAGTGAGATAGTTTGGCTGGGGGAGAGGGTCGACCTGTGTCTGCCACGAGGGAGATCGAAGGCTTCGTTGGAGTCTGCCATGTATAGTTCCGGTTCAGACATGACTCCAAGTAGCAGAGGAGCGGTGTCACTGATCGATTAATCGATTTATTTAATTACTGCCTTCTATTCTTTTAATCCAGCCACAATTCCTTTCTCCGCCTCTAGCACCAGCACATCCCCTTGTCCAATTCCTGTCCAATGTCTATCGACAGGAAAATCTGTTTTTTAAATCGTTTCGCTGCAATCCCTGCCTTAGCAAACTAACCCGTGCTCAATCGTCCGCCTCCTTACCTAACCGCTGAGCCATTGGCAGAGCAACGTCCGATGCCGATGTTCGAAACAACGACGTTGCTGCGGATGCTGCCCCGCTACCGTCCAGAATTACTTTAGCTCCAGTCCTCCGAATCTCGCCGAGTTGCACAAAAGACCCACCATCGAGGCGGCATGGCGCATGCCCAATCCCTGCATAGGTTGCCGCCAAGCACCACCTTTTCACCGTTCCCGATCTCTGTGTTCTCCGCAGTCCCAACCCACAGCATATATGTATCTACCATCTGTGTTACTTGTAATACCAACGATGGGAGGCTTGGGTCATTGGTGGCTATAACCTTCACTGCAACTTTTGTTGTCGGTTCGGAAGCCATGATGATGACAAGTCTGATCAGAGCCAAATCCTATTCTTGGATCCAAGTATGTAGCGGTCTACCGTCTAATTCATGTAAGCCTGTAACAAAGGTCCCTGAAATGTTAGTTACTCAATATCTAGACACTTGAGACTTAACGAGTCAAGGCAGTGTAAGTTAGGTGTAAATATAATCTGCCTCTTGACAGAAATGACTTATCGTGACACTTCTGGGACACTTCTGTCCTGTACAGCAACTGAGTAAATAAACTTGACTCATTACCACCACCTTCTTCTTATTCCTTTATCTTCTACTCCCAACACCCTTCATTAGCATGGACGAGACTGTCCGATGCAAACACAATTTGCCTGCACGCATCTTCACAAGTGGAAGCCAGCATAACCCGGGCCGGTACGATCTCCTGTATCTACTCCTTGAATTCCGCTTGATCTCCAACTTTAGCCAATTCTACAAATGTGCTAAAGATCCAGGTGACCCAGACAGATGCAAATTCTTTGGTATTGTATTATTCTGTCGTCCGTTGTTGCTGAAACGTAACTCAACGTTCATCCAGCTTGGGTGGACGAACTTGAATCTCGGACTCCCTCCTCCTCTCAAACTAGGATGGGCCAAGGCAACAGATTACCTCCTACTCCGCAATCTGGCAAACATAGTGGGTCTAATCTCCGTCCGGAGCCGCCTTCAACCCCAACTCCCACTCAGTCACTCAAAAGGAACTTTTCTGCTGTCGAAAACTCGGATCAGCCTGAGGGGACTCCCAGCACTGCTCAGAAACGAAGCAGGTTAGAGCTCATTCAGGAAGCTTTGGCTGAGACTCAGCAAGATACTCCATCTCAAGCGCATCCTTCCTCCCAGACTCAGTCCCAACCTGGACCGTCGACCCCTGCTAGAAATGTTAACCCTCCCTTTGAAGACCCCTTTTCCGAGCATGGAACGGGGGGGGCATGGCCCCCCAAACGCCTCAACGACCACAAAAGAATGTCAGTTTTGGCTACTCTGCTATGACTCCTTCTCCCAGCCCTCGCCAGGCCCCTGCCAGGAATGTGAGTCTTCAATATCATCTACGATGACGTCAAGCGCTCAGATAATCATAACTGATTGCGCTTAGCCATCCTATAACGATGTCGATGGCTGCTCGCAAGTTACCCTTTCTGATGACGAAGGCCTGACCAGTGAATCTATTACCAAGTTGGCTCAGCGCCTTCAAGGACTTGCTGAGTATGTCCGCAAACTCGAGAGGAAGAAACTTGCAGCGGAGAAGAGCCGTGATGCAAAGGATAGCAAGATTGCTTATCTCCAGGCCGAAGTAACCAGGTATGCAGATCTAATGAAATGATTTTCTGGGAATGCAGTGGGGCTCATGATCCATGATTCGCAGGTTGCAAGCTCGCGAGAAGGAATTGGAAGAAGTAATCGCTGTTTTCGAGGGTAAATGACCATCAGATGATGTCTTCTTTCGGACAGATACATGTGCAATTTTTCGTCATCTTATTTGTCGTATGTATCAGTGCTGACCCATCTCTATCGTTTTCTCTTAACGTTTGAACTGGACATGGGTCTTCTCTGAATATCGCTGACTTGAATTTGTAGCATTTGAGACACGAAATGGCTAATTTTGTTTTTCGGATAATGCCCAGGTTACATGTCTGATTGTGGGCTCGTATAATTGAGTCTACGGAACTTGTTCATCCATGGTACGTATGAGCGAATTACGAGGAATTATTTAATTTCGGGGAGACAGAGGGGTCATGGAAGCCGCCGTATGGGACGCATATTTGTTTGCTGTCTATCACCTTGGGTGACGGTCATTGTCTTTCTCCTTTGTTCTTCAGAGAGTCATTGGTGAATATTCAAGTGGTAAGAAAAAAGGTCCTCTATTTGTGATCTGTCGGAAGACAGCCTCATTCTACCGAAGCCATTATAACAGAGGGAAAATCGCCCTAATGAGCAACTAGTATTCAGATCCGACTACGAAATGAATCTTCTCAATAACTGTACCTTGATGACAATGCTACTGTATCCGGCCCGGTAACGGGTCACATATAGAAACGGGTCAAATGCATATTGCTCGACCAATTCTCAATCTTTTTGCAAGCGGTCTGCTGCAACTTATAGGGTCAAATCACCAGAATATGGATCAATGTTTAAAGTTCGCAAAAATTTGAGGTATTAAGTTGTAAATTTCTTAATACTGTGACACTTGGCAAAAATCTGACCTGCAATGAGCACTTGATGCCACTCTACTGAAAGATACAATGAACGTTGACAGGCATAAAACCGCCTGAAACTTGATATAGTATACAGGAGTCCTTCAAAAATTTTGAGGCACAGAAGAGGGTCCTGTGTAGTGCAAATTCTGCAACTATCTGTGGATCACATGCCAAAGCCCTAAATCTGATGAATTTGTTACCAAGATTGCCTACTCAGAAGAGATCTCCAAAACCTGAAATTTATAAGGTACATTTATATTGATGTAAATAGTCTCCTGTGATTTTTTCAGATTTTTAGCGCAAATACTGAGCGAGAAAAAGAGGTCTGACCCGTTACGGGGATCTGACCAATTTGGACTCTCCATCAGAAAATGTTCACTGCTTGCAATAGTTTACTCATAGAGCTCCAAAAATTAGATATTCACATAACTCGCATTCTAGGTCACCGAATGGTACAGGTTTGCCCGTATTTCGTTGAGATACTGGCTAGCAATGGGTGTAAAAGTGCTAGACTGACCCATTACCGGGCCGGATATAGTATGTAAACAAATTGTGGTCAGGTACGAGATGATTTCATTCAGAGAGATTAGCGGCCTCGCGCACGTGGTAAAGCAATGGCGTTAGTGCTGGGTTTTATACCCGGATGTTTAAAACAGGGTGGTTTTTCACACTGTTTTTAACATGTTTTCAATGTTTTAAACATCGAGGGGTCCAAAACCTTCTGTGTTTTACTGTGTTAAATGACATCAAATTTTAGTCGATAATTAGTGAATTATAAGCATCGAGTGATGCGAATATCCTGTTTTACAAGTTTGAACTCCCAATTTCCATGAAGAACCCGCTTGCATGGGTAGAAATCAGTGAAATCGGCCCAAATTGGTGAGTACACCGCAATATCACAGAGGGTCACATCACGCGAAGATATGTGCCTCAGCACCGAACTACAATATATCGCACTCACCAGGGTGATACTATTTTCAGATAATATAATAACAAGGTACATTGCCTTTCAGCCAGCTTTTAGACGATTTTCTGCCCAGAAAATTAAAATCTAAAAAATATGATTATGTAAGAAAAACACTGTTTAAAACACAAGTAACGCACACGGCCGGGAGAAAAAACACGTTTAAAACAGTGGCCCGGAGGAAAAAAACCCAGCACTAAATTATGGCGTGGCGCATCAGGGTAGCCGTTACAGGAAATTCGGTCTCTTTGTTTCATGTTGTATATACGTACATACTATGGCACCGAGTTCAATCTCTTCGCGGGTTATCAAGCGATTGCATTTGCTGCTTATCCGAGCTCAGGTAGAATTTAGTCGTTCGTATGCCGGAGAGCGGCGCAACGATTGCCATAATATGTTTGTATAGGCTTCCACTGTAACCGGGCTCTGATATCATGATCAAGTAAAGTCAGTAATAGCTTGCTGCAAGCCCCGATTGCACCATTTTTGAGTTCTGAAAAAAAAAAACAGCAACTTGTGGAGGCGTGCTGCGCAATAAACCATCCCACGGGATGGCCTCTCGCAAATTTGAAAGTATTGTTTGGTCAGCAGTCCAGTTCTATGATTACCAAGGCGGGCAAAGCGCGGACACTGGAATTGCCCATTTATCCAGAAATCGGGACCCAGTCTTTTGGAGACGTATCTTCATCCGTGTGGAAATAGCAGGACACTCTTCGCACCCACGTTTACGCCACGCGAGCTAGCGTTCGGCTCGGGCCTTGGTCAACTCTAATGGAGCGATTGCAAAGCGAACCTGACTACGATTTGCGGAGTCGGAGGGTTTCCAGCAGCGGCGCATGTCAAGAAATGTATTGCGACAGTACCACTTTATAGTTTCCAGTGTGAAGGAAATGCAGTGTGAAGGAAAATATGTCCCAGAAAGCTGACCTGCTGTAGATGTCCGGGAGGTTCTGAAGACTGTTCAGAGAAAACTACACAAGGCTATGTATGATGAAAGCGATAATATGAGATAAAATGCTGTAAGCAAGCAATGAAAGATGAACGACAGATTGTGGTCGTTTAGAAAGATAATGTCAGGTGGCCGGGTCGTGAAGTCCATGGTTAAAGAGACGGTCCGTGTTGCACAGATGAGCGAGAATCAAGAAAGAAATAGGAGTGGGTTAGCAAAATATCTTCCTCCACCATATGACAAATCTAGTCCACCATCCACCTTCCCAGGCGTCGCTGCGCTGCTTTGAACTAACCCACATTGATCCCGTCCCAAAATGAATCTGCCTTCCCTCCGGTCCCTCGTCCTCGCCCTCCTCTATATCCACGTGCCGAGATGAAGACACGGGAAAGCGGGGTAAAGATCTCCGGGAAACAAAGGAGGGAAATAAATCCAAAAGTTTCAAGATTTCAGGATTGGTCAGATCAGGCGACGTCCATGTTCGAAGATACTGTTCATCGGCATCGGGTGCATCTTCTTCATATAATTGAAGGTTTGGAGAATCACCGTAGGGAACCATGGGACTGGGTGGTTCTTCTGCATCCGTACCTGACGATGTAAGGAAAGAATCAGCATTCGGGGAGTGAGAGGTTCCAAGGGATCGGGACTGGGGAGCGTCCAGGAATGGGTCACTAGGTGCTCGGGTGCGTTTGGGTTGCACAATTGAGCCAACTTCAGGGGATTTCTGATGAGAAGGTAAAGGCTGCGATTGTGCGCGAGAATGTATTGGGGGGAAATTTGAGTCTTTCCTGCGTCCATAAGACGCCGACGTCTTTGAGGAGGGTGTCTCTTCGAATGCCAGTACCTAACCGCGAAGGAAGATCAAAAGTAAGGAATATGTTCAGTTGCCGGTACATGAGAAGAACAAACCCCTTTGAGAAAATCTATGGCTTCGAGCATGAAGTCCTTCCCACTGTCCAATTTCAGAAAAGAAGCCACGAGTTAGTTATTTCAGAGATCAAATCATGAATCACTTACGCGGCTTCCTTGAATACAGTGTCATCAAACTCCCATTCAACTCGATTCCTTCCTGCACCACCGAGTTCCTCTGGTACGACCTGCAATCGCATTAATGCCCACAATCTGCCAAACATTTTGCGGTATAAAGTTATTAACAAAGTAGATCTGACGGAATGGCAAAATGTACGTACCCCTCAAAAAATGGTTTGGTGCCAGGCATCCCTGGATTACACCAATTGCGCACAAATCGTTCCGTTCGTTCATATCGTTCTTTAATGGTTGCACAATGTCATAAATGAGCGACAGCGGTGATATGAATTCAATTTACCTTTCTGCGCTGCCTTTTCACGAGGGTTTAGTCGGGCGTGGGGCAACCAGGGAGCCACCCGGAGTGGTGGTACTTAGATGGGCTTGAAATTCTGCATGTCCTACGTGCGTCACAGAACGATGATATGCTGATCTTATCGAAGCTTTGCAATCTTGAAGAAAGGAGCACGTTGGGACGGCGGAAGAGTGGCAAGAGTTTGTTCATAAGACGGCCTGCATTATGTCCTGGCAAATAATACCTGATAATACTCTCATGAGTCTCCCATGTTCTTCAATAAAAGGTTACCAAATTTTTTAATTACCATGCACGGCAATACTCTGCAAATTGCTCAAGTTCGCTGGCGGCTACTGCTGATGGTGTCGCAGATCTGTTCCGGCCGCTTGGTGGAGGTGTTGGACGGCCACTTCTGTGTCCCCTAGAGCGGCTAGTAAAGGAAGGTGATGTGGGAGAATTTATTCTACCAACTGTTTAGGACTTGTAGGAGGGGACATTGAAATGGTCGAAGGAAGATCATAGAGAAGAGTCTCAGAGTCTTGATGACTGCTTAGGACGGATGAAGGCTTGAAGGAATTGTCGAAATTTAGAGGAGAGGGTGGCTGACGTGGCCGTGGTGTTTGCAGACGATAGGACGAGCCCGACATCTCGCTCAAAACTCGTGGCAGAGGCGACACTATGTTATCAGAGAAGGAACCACCTGGGTTCCTTTAATGCCTGAATAGCAGTAGGAAATAGATATGTACAACCAGCAACCGAGGAAAAAAATGAAGGGCTGCCAAGGGCAGATGGGGAGGTCAGCTCTGCGGGGGCTGGTGGAGGCGTCCTGGACGGTGAACGAAGGATGTTGAGCGGGACGGTACCTACATTTGGCAAAACGCGGCAAGGTGGTCACCGTCACTTGCGCCGTCACAAGCCCATGCCGCACAAACTTTGTTTTGCTACAAAGCTTTGCCTCATGCTCTCATCGCCATTCAAGACATCCTTCAGATGCCCTATGCTCGGCTTCAAGTGCACATCTTTGTTCTCTGCGATGGCGTGGTCCGCTTCCATCCGACCTGGGGAGGTTCTTTAAGCGTGCCGAAATCAGTAACCCAGTTGCCGCTCATTATTTGTAGGCGAAGGTCGAATTCTGTACTCTCTAAAATCTCCTAGTGCGAACGCAGCTATGGACGACGCGTCTTACATCCTTTCTTCATAATACTTAGGATTTGACAATTTCTCGATCACTCCTTGTGACTTCTGGCAGGATCTGGGCCGAGGCAGCCGACTGGGAGACTTTATCATAGTCTGAGGTCATATCTTTGGGCTCTTCAAACCTGCAACAGACGTAGTTGCTACTTCGGCCGACCTTCAAAGACGCCCGAGTCTGAATAATCTATTAAACCCTGCCTTCATGACGGAGCCCCACTGCCTTCCGACATCATTCCAATTATGACTGCCCCATCTCATTTTGTACCCGCTTATTTACAAATGAGCAGTTCCCGTATCCGGTATCGTCTACCACCATCATTCGGTATGGTTCGGCTTATCCACTGGCACTTTTTGTACCCTGCTCCAGTCCGTATCTTTAAGGTCAGTCATCCCCGGCTCAAATATGTCTAAATCTCTCATGGAGATCAGTTCGGCAGCTAAATTGTCAAATAGACAGCACGCTTAGAGGCCAGCAAAGTACGTTACGTTCCGACCATAACTGTCGTTTCTTTTTTTAAACGGCTTAAGGCAACTAACTAGCTTGAGCCCTCGGATATCTGATTGGGAAGCTTCGAGACTGGCATATGCTGATTCAGTTAATGGTTTGAAGTCGATGCTGTCGATGTTTTTCATTTCGTCATGACTTCCTCATAGGTGCAGACTTAATTTGGCGGCTTCGTTATCTATTTGGTAAGTAAAGCTTGAACCTTGGACATAGGTACTTCAAAGGACCTTTACTGCCAGTCTCTCGGGAGCCTGAGGACTACAGATATCCGAAGGCAACGTTAATGGAGCCTTTGCCGAATGCCTACTGTATCAAGGAACGAATTCATTTATGTCTCGCGCAGAGGGACCCGACTATGAATTCGTCTCGGCGGAAAATAAGTGATCTTAGAAAAGAAAACTCTCATGATGCTATTCGTCTATCACCCTCACAACACCGCGCATTTAAGACTGTTAGGATCTCTTGCAAAGGTTTTTCCAATATCGAATCCTGCCTGTCATCAGAACTTGTCAGGACGGCCTCAATAGAGCACTATCCATAGTTAAGTATCTCCTTTTGAAACACTTTCAAAGTTGACGCGCTTATGGCACATGGTTAGGATGATAATACGGGGCTAATTGGGCCTCTGAACTCGAATATCATCTTTGCGCAGTCATTTGCTTCTAAAGTCTGTCAATGACGATATTTTGGGACGCTGTTCCCAAATCTTACATTGGCTTGTGTGCACCTCGTGCTCGGTCGTCTTTCAAAAGTAGATCAGGCACGTCTGATTTTAGGTTCTTTACGAGAGCAAAGAATTCATTTCGTCGTCGCTTTTCCATGCCGAAGGGGATGATTCATCGACGATTACAATGTCCGAAATGTCAAAGAAATATTGAAATGGAGCCGCCGGCTCATGGTATATGTATGTGGACAGGCAATTTACCACTAAAGTAGTCTGCATTTCCTAACTTCAAGCAGTGAATAAAGTGCTTTATTCTTGGAAAGAGAGTCTGGACGAACAAGAATGAAAGATTAGAAGATGTAGGCACGCCCGCAGATATCAGTCTGCTGACGCATGATCAAGGGTTCCATGTGCATCTTTGGACTTGATTCAATTGTGAGGTCTCGATGCCGTCATTACTTTTTCCTACCTTTTCTCGGATGCATCCGTGGAACTACTGAGAATTTAGATATTTTTGAATTCCGAAAGCCAATTGATATTTGTGTTGCTGGGTTGACTTCGGGGAAAAAGACATTGGGATTCAATAACTTGCTCGAGAAATTGATGGGAGACACCCACGCAGAAACCACGAAGTAACGCTCGCCGGCTCTAGAGAAGGTATACGATCGATTTGAAGTGAATTTATGCAGGCTGGAAATGCTGCCGAAGGGATGGTGAATATCGCCAGTCCCCGATATTCTTAGAAAAAGGTGGCAGGAAGTATCACCCAGACCTCATGATCAGCGGCTATGAAGTAGGAGGAGCGACGGAGTCTATAACACGTCTCTTAGAGTAGTCGAGGTCGGTGGTGGAAAGTCAAGCTGAGATGGGATGGATCGAAGGAACGCAGTTTGAAAGCGTCCAGAGATTCGGGGCAAACGGATGCAAATCTTGGAAAACATAAATATCGGGAGGGGCCGAAACGCTATTTACGATCTGCCAAGTCGATCGAAAAATCAGATTCCATCAAGTAATTCCGCCGACACGGCAAGGTGAGTTCCACGTGGATTGGGTTGGATAAAGAGGAGAGGACCAATCGGGCAGTGGGGAATACAATCCGGAGCGGGTCGTAGGGAGACAGAGACGGAAAAGCGCAGGGAACCGATAGGTGGAAGAAGGCAGATTGTGGGGAAAATGTGGGAAGTGACTAATGGAGGATTAAACAGTGCAGATATGTTCTCGATGAAGAACGGAGGTAAATCTGTGATCTAAACCGGAATCCGCGGCAATGTCAGACGGTCGAAATAGAGTTCGGGGCAAGGTATTCTACTGATAAAAGAGGAGGAAGATTGGAGACCCCTTTGTTGCATTTACGCCCCGGCGCTGAACAAGTAGCAGGGCGGCAAAGGTGAGTAGTCAGTGAGTTAAGCTCGGCATGTTTCCGCAGACCGATCACAGTCGCTGCAGAACTCAACGGTGCTCATCCATCCGCCAAAATGTCCCTTGACTTTCCGCCCCCAACAGCCAGCCCCTCTATCCCCAGTCCGACCTCGACCAGTCCTTCAATATCCACAACGACAATGCCTCTCCCACCCACCCCCACATCAAC